>PITA01018827.1:0-39293 GCA_004023965.1 Spilogale gracilis | reverse complement strand
AGGAAGGAAGGAAGAAAGAAAGGAGAGGGAGGAGGGAAGGAAGGAAGAAAAAGAAAAGAAAGGAAAGAAAGACAAGGTGCATGATCTTCCTGGCTCCTAGAGTCCTTGTGTCTTTCTACCTTCTTTTCCCTCCTTTCTTTCCCATGTCTTCCCAACTCTGTACTTCTTCCTCTCTCCTTCCCCTTCTCTGTGTTTCTCTTCCATTCCCAACTCTGACACTTCCTCCCTCTCCAACTTTGTTTTGTGGTTTTTAAATCCACAGAGATAAAAATGACCCACATTTATAAGCCTGGGGACTTAAATAATAGTAATGTTGGTAGGTGAGACTATATCACAGCTCCAGGGCTCAGAAGCCTTTCTTTTCCTACCTGCCCCAAAGCTGGGCCCTTGGGAGACCGCAAGAGAGAGTCCCATGCCTCCGCACCTGCAGCCCAGTCCTTGGTGCCCCAGGGGCTCGCCTCACCTGGAGTGGAGCCACTGTCCCCTACCAGCCAGCTCTGTCAAATATCCCGCTTGCTCAGAGCCGAAGGGGGAATGACATCAGAGAATGAGTAATACCCCCCACCCCCCCTCGGGGCAGGGAGTTCGGGGAGGGGAACTCCAGGACCATCATTTGGAGTCATTTCAAGGAAATAGCAAGTCAGCAGCCACAATGGTGCTCACTTCTGTGAGGACTTCGGGGTCCCACGTGATGGCCAGGAGCAGGTCTAACCGGCCAGGGGGAGGGGAAGCTTCACACCGGGTAGTGGGTAGGCCCTAGTACTAGAGTACGTTGGAAGAGAATCCTTAGGGAGCCAAGATGTCCAATTTTTATTTAAAGAAATGACTCAGACAGGGCCCTCGACAGCCTGGAAACATGTTTAAGGAGTCGCTGCCCCTGAGTTTGGTCTTCCTCACCCCCACGTGGCCAAGTCGAGACCTCACCCAGTAAACCTTCAGCGGAGCCTCCTTCACGGTGATACCCAGGGCCTGCGGCACAGAGCCCAGGACATGGTCAAGGGTCCAGGCCTTACTCTCCTTGACCTTTGACTACCTTCTCAGCTTCCAAGACTCGTCTTCCTCTGCTGTTCATCAGGCCTCTGCCCTCTGCCTTATCCTCGTCAGGCACAAGGTGACATCAACGGGAGCCTGCCCTGCCTTCCCTCTGGGTCTCTCCATCACTGCCCCAAGTGCGGGGCTTTATAAGATATCTGACACCCTGTAGGCCCTAGAGCAATAGGGGTTTGAACCCTTACACACAGATTTTTCCCCAGTAAACACAGTATACTATAGTCAATGGATTTTCTTTTCCTTGTGATTTTCTAAATGATCATTTCTTTTCTCTAGCTTTCTTTATTATAATAATACCGTGTATAATACATATAATATACACATACGTGTTCATCGACGTGTTCCTGGCCAGACTTCTGGTCAACAGTAGGCTATTAACAGTTCGGTTTTGGAGGAGTCGAAAGTTATATGTGGATTTTTGACAGCTTAGGTGCTGGTTTTTCAAGGGTCAGCTGGGTATCTGTTTTCCTCCTAGACTACAAGTTCCTTCAGGGAGGCCTGTATTGTGGTCATCTTTGTATCTCCAGCACGTTGTGTACCATCTGACACACAGTTCCTGCTCAACTTATGCTTCTGAAATGAACAAATAATCAGGTGTTCTACAGGGCTACAAAATGCTAAGTTATGGGGGCCTTAACGTAGCACTCTAGATACCTTTTACCTATTTAAAAAAAGCTTTTAAAATCGATAGTTTAAGTTTAAACACACACTTTAAAAAAAAGATTTTATTTATTTATTTGACAGAGAGAAACACAGCCAGAGAGGGAACACAAGCAGGGGGAGTGAGAGAGGGAAAAGCTGGCTTCCCGCCGAGCAGGGAGCCCGATGTGGGGCTCGATCCCTGGACTCTGGGATCATGACCTGAGCCGAAGGCAGAGGCCCAACGACTGAGCCACCCAGGCGCCCCTAAATGCACACTTCTAAAAAAAATAATATTCTATTTGGTAGCATCTACCCAAGGGAGACTTGGTGGTAAATACTTTGTATAGACGGGAAGAAAGCCCTTCATTTTCATTTTAGCTTTTGGGCTATTTCTTTTGACTCTTGGGGTCTGTGCCTCATATACTTCTCTGGGAATCCAGAAGAGGACCATCTCAGATCAAGTGTATTATGCTCTGTTCCTCCTCGGTGACGGCCGCTCATTTTACACCTTAAACCACTGGTTTGATAAAAGCGCTTTCTTAATCCTTAGAATTGCCTTGACTTCTTAGGGAAGACAAGGAAGCAGGTGGGGGAGAGAGCCCCCATCACGAGAATCTCATTCAGACCCTCTGGGCAGGTGACCGCCTCTGTCCCCGAGAGCCTCTGTCGTACTTTGAGCAGACGAGAGCCTTCCGTGTTCCCAGAGTTTACTCTCTTAGATCATTTCTGTCCTGGCCACACAGAAGTAGGAGGAAGAAAACACACATATGCCAGGGACACGACCAACATCGCGATCATGATGTTCATGGCACAAGTTACCCCGTTTCAGGGCGCCTGCGTGGCTCAGTTGGTTAAGCCTCTGCCTTCGGCTCAGGTCATGACCCCGGAGTCCTAGGATCGAGCCCCACATCAGGCTCCCTGCTTGGCGGGAAGCCTGTTTCTCCCTCTCTCACTCCCCCTGCTTGTGTTCCCTCTCTGGCTGTGTTTCTCTCTGTCAAATAATTAAAATCTTTAAAAAAAAAAAAAGTTCCCCGTTTCACTGGCTTGAGGACATAGAAATGGTCTCTCAAGAGATGTTGGCACAGTCCGTATCCCTCCCCTCGCAGGATCTGTACTTTGCCCGAGTCTCCATGGAACTGCTTTTCAGATTGTGAGTTTGTGTTTTCTAAAGAAGATGACTTTTTGGGAATGCTCACAGGGATCTTCTTTTCTCGGGCTCTGGTTTCTCCATCCATAAAATTGAGGGAGTTGTCGCGGATAATCGCAGGAATGGTTTCCAGCTTTTGAAATTCTACTTTATAGTTCCGTCTCCTTTTGTTATTCGTAGTTCAAATTCTCAAATCATTATTCTTACATTTCTGTTGAGGCGAACAGGCAATCAGCGTCCGTCCCCACAGGTAGATGGTGACGTTTATTGGAAAAATATATATGGTGGAAGACAGCTCTCGATTGTGATGGCATAAACACATGCCACTGTTGAGGGCCAGTAATTAAGGAATTACAGGAAAGCATTGCATCTTCAGCCAGTATAGCCTGCAGCAACCCGAGACGGCCTGGGTACAAAGCATATTTATACATTGGGTTTCGGAAGAATAATTCAAATGCACAAGAGCCTCATCTTGTAATGTTATCACAAGAATGTCCAGACAATGTTTTCTTTAACTCCGGGAAGAGCAATTTAGAAGGCTGGATCCTGCCACATGGGTCCAGCTGCCTGTTTAATACTCTTGGAAAAAGATTGTTCTATAAACACAGGAATCACCAAGTACTGATGCCTAAAGGATGTTTCTTTCTCTGCTTACCATGTCAGGACCTTGTGTACACAAGAGTACACAATTAATAAACACTATCAAATTTGCTGTTGTCATAAACCGGGCAGTAATATTTTATTTGCACCACAGGCTGTCATGGAATTTCACTCTTAAATGGTTTGAAAGCACCGAACATCGAATCGAGTGTAATTAGAGTTCCCGGAACATGGCTGAGTTACACAGTCGGTCTCCCTAGTTAACAATTTCTAAAACTTTTCACTTTTAGCAAATGAAATATTGCCACTTGAGAACATATTCTTGAAGAAGACTGAGTCTATGTTTCCAGCACCGCGGAGGCACGTCTCCACACCTAGTAGGCCCACAGTGGCCTTGTTCTTTCTGGCATGAGGCTGAGAGAGACCTCCCTCCCCTCCCCTCCCCTCCTCATTACTGCCCCCCCCCCCACCGGTGCACACTCTATGCACACCCTGGAAAGAATGCAGGGTGACTGGCACCAAGATGCCTTCCTGTTCCTCTTTGAGAGCTTGAGGTGTCGCCTCGAGAGCCACTGCCCATCCTAACTGCGTTTCCCACTGCCTGGTAGTCTCTCTTCTTGGAAACCGGCCTTCCTCTTTATCCTGCTGTTTGGACGCCTGGGCAGCTGCAGGGTAGGCTTTCCGTAGGGGAGAAGGGACCCGCCCCCAGGGACGTACGGCAGTTCTTCTGGTGCCAGCGCGGGTTGTGCTTCCCAATGTCACGTCTTGGTCAAGGGTGATGTTCTTGTGGCCTCTCAGGTTTACCAACTCCGATACCCTCTCCCCCTGGACAGTGTGTTTTTTATGCATCATGAAGGGGAGCCCGTGGAAAATTTTTTTATAGAAACGAACATATTGTTTCTCTCCCGGCCTTTCTATTCCGGGGGCAGGGAAAGGGAAGATGTAAGGCAGTGTCACATGTCGCAAGCAGACACAGTCCTGCAGGGAGGGGAGCTCTGGTGCTGTTTCTCCCTGTATCCGGAGTCCACATCGCTTTCCGTGACCGGGTCAAAACATGGGGGACTTTTAAGGAATGCATTCAAACCACAAAACTGTCCCCACTCTGATTTTTTTTTTTTTTTTTGGTAAGTATCACTGGAAATCACAACTGTTGAAAGGGTGAGTTTCAGTTCTTCACCCGGAGGGGATCCCATCCCTTGGCCGAAGACGGCGGCAGACGACAGGGCGGCACCGGGACGATGCTCACCGAAACGCGTTCTTTTCTCTTCCTCTTGATAGGCTGTTGGAGAGCCGGGCGTCACCATGACCGAGCGCTTTGACTGCCACCATTGCGAGGAATCTCTCTTTGGCAAGAAGTACATCCTGAGGGAGGAGAGCCCCTACTGCGTGGCGTGCTTCGAGGCCCTCTATGCCAGCACTTGTGAGGAGTGTGGGAAGCCCATCGGCTGTGACTGCAAGGTACCCCTGGGCCTCTGGGTCCCGAGCACACTTGTTAGGTAGTGGCGGTTGGCGTCCCGTGGCTTTCCGGAGGGCCCGGCTGTCTCACTCGTGTGTGCCTCATGCCCTGGGTGAGTGAATGGGCACATGAGTGACCCGAAACTGATGCCCAGATAAATGGGCACACAAAGCATTGTGTGGACTTCATTGGAATCTTAGGGACTCTTTTCTTCTCAGTGGAAGAAGATCTGAATTCTTAGTGTTTACTTCTCTAGGGGAAGGGCTCACGTCTAAGGAATGACCAGCTTTCCCATTGTGGAAGACAACAAGTTCAGCGGGTCGTTCATGCTACTGGCCGGGGCTGAGCGCTGAGGACCCTGACCCGTGCTTCTCAGCACCTGTTAGTCTAACCTGGACCACCCAGAAGTGCCCCAGAGGTTCGCCCATGTTGCTAAGATCTCTGATATCTTCACCTGCTAACCAGTTGCTAAAATACACTGGATAAGACTTTAAGGGACGGTCCTCCTCAGAGCCACAGAATTGGTACACGCTGAGGTCCCTTGGGGAGCTCCAAAGGAATTCCCAGCTTAACGGACTTCAAGGCGATTCAAGGCATCTTGGTGTGTCTCTTCCGCTCTCTTCCCTTGCACTCTGCAGGGAGATTTGCCTCTCTCCTCTGTGGTTAGGAACAGCAGTCCATAGCCGCTGCCTGATCGGGGCAGGCCGTGCCTACAGTGGGGGCTCGGTGATGCAGCCAGTGCATGGGGGTGACAGTTCTTTCCTCTATCACGGCATTCCCAGGGAAGGCAGCAAGCGGAGGCCTACACGGTCCGTTTCTGCTGCTGGATGTTTGGTGACAGTTGGGTTGGGGAATAACTTGCATCCCGTGTGGGAGGGAATCCTTTGCCCTGAACAGAGACAAAGTCTCTGCAGCCTGGGCCGCGTGAAACCAGGACTCAGCCATTTAACTTTCGGCTACGGGACTGGGGGGCCGGCCTAAAAGAAACGGAGCAGCACCAGCCCTGCCTAAACTTCAGAATGTACGGAGGTGGGGCTGCCCTGACCCCTTAGATGAGCTCTTGCTCGTCTAAGAAGCGAGATGCCGTCCTGTCTGTAGCATTGTCTGATGTATGACTTGCTGTCCCTCGTGTATTCTTAGAGGGATCTGAGCCCCAGGTCCCTTTAATTATCACGCCAGGCATAAGTGCCCTGACCCCAGACTGCCTGCTTCAGTCCTGATGCTGTGCCTCACTAGCTGTGTGAGCTTGTGCTGATTACTTGACCCCTCTGTGTCCGTCTCACCCTCTAGGAAAGGCAGATAAAACAGGGGCCAATGCGATGGGGGTAATTATGGTACATCGATACCAAGCCTCAGCGCTCAGATAGCAGCCTGCGGTCTTGTGAACACCGTCTGACCACCACCCTATTCTTCCTGTAGCACGTTCCCTCCACACACCCCCTGGAAGCTTCTCCCTGTCTCTTGATCTGTTTGCATTATGGGAACATCAATAAAAATGTCCGGTTGGAGGAAGAGCTTAGAGACAGAGGGGGAAAAATGATCCCTTATAAAAATTTAACCTGGAATGGGCTTAAGTAGGTGAGAGGCTCATGTATGATTCAGACAAAGAATAAGCCTGGTTTAGAAGACACATTTTGCATATTTGGGGCTAGTCGACCTTGACCGATGGCTGAAGTCAAAACAAAGCAGCAGTCCCCTCTCATTTTTCCAATACGGCTTCGTGCAAAGACCCTTAAAACTAGTGACCCTTTGGCATACACTTGATGAGCAGATAAACAAGAATCCCCTAAACGGGGCCAAAATCAACAAGACGGCTGCAAAGCCAGGCATCAATCGTGCTGAACTTTTCAACCCCAATGCATGGGTTACTGTTCGAGGAGTCACACCACGCAGCTTTCTTCACTGTGGAAGGAAAACGGATGCTTCCTTGAAGTTCGACTTGGCTCTTCGGGGCTCCTGAGTATTTGGGATGGTTTGCTTGACATTCAGAAGTCATTATGTCGTTGACTTTGGGGAGGGAGCAAGGATAGGAGAAACATTCCTGTTATTTCAGGAATTAAAGCCCAAAGTCCTGGGGGGGGGGTCACTCCATAGAGCCACAAAGCTGTCAGATCTGGTGGCCCTTCCCTTGGCTTAAAAGAGCCTGGCTCAGCTCCTTCTCTGAGGGACACGCGCGTGTATGGATCTGCAATCTTGGCACGCCGATGGGAATAAGAATAGGGTGGTGGTCAGACGGTGTTCACAAGACCGCAGGCTGCTATCTGAGCGCTGAGGCTTGGTATTCTCAGTTTGCTGGTATTGGGAGAATTTTATGTGATACAGACGGGACTTCAGAACCTCTTTCGGTAGTTAGCTCACATAGGTTTGAAAACATTCCTGTGCACTTACTCAGTTGTATTTGCTATTTCCATTTAGTTACTCTGAGGAAATGTTGTGATGTCAAGGGGGAGAAATCATTCATTTTAGGACCAGTGGGATGAGTGAGAACAGGTTATGCAGACAAAATTTCATGCTCCTCTAACATTACCCTGTTTCTGAAATTTTTCTTGGACATCTGTGGATACAAGCACAAAAAAAAAAAGAAAAAAGGAAAAAAAAAAGCTTTTTGGCCTGATGACATATTTTTGGATGGGTCTATTTATGTTCTGGGCTTCAGAAAAATCGAGAAACTAAGGACAGTGTAGGTGGGGCCCTTAACCCCAGAGACGGCTGCTAGTTGCCCTTCACAAATCAGGGGCTTGAACAAAGTCTGGGCCGCATGGCTAGCTCAGTGTGTTTCTAGAACATACTTCCCAGCTTCCGCATAATCCAGTGGGAAACATCCAATTGATTAATCAATGTGGCACAAGCCCATCCACCAAGCTGTTTCTCAGAGGACGTCTGCAAAGTTCTCAAGGATCAGAAAATCTCCAGGTTCCTTAGGCAGAAAGCAGCCAGGGGACTGAAAGGGGAGGCGGCGGCTCTTCCCCTCCCCGTGGAGCCTAGCTGTCTCTGCTGTACTTCTAGAAGGCTCTGGCCACAGCCAGCGGAGGAGGCATGAGGCCCGATTGGAAACACCTGCTCGTCCTGCCCTCGACTGTTCCAGACACGTCCTCACAGTCCAGCTGCCACACCTGGCACTTTTTTATTTGTTGAGGTGATTTTTAAGTGCTTCGTGAGTGAATCGTCTTTTTAGAGTTTCCATGTGATTTGTCTACAGAGTCTGTAATGAGCACTGAAAAGAGGTCTATTTATTTGGACATCCTCCCTTAAGAGACAAATCTGTTTCCAGAGGGAAATGAAGGAAGCAGGATCCTCAGAGCTGAGAACGAGGCTGACCAGGTGGGTCATGCAGGAAGGACCTCACAGACCCTGAAAAAGCAGAGGGGGTACCCGGGAGGCACACCCCCCAAGGCACCCCACACTCGGCAGCGACACCTTCTCCCGCCAAGGGGGCCCTCGAGCCCCACGTGCCTGGGCCCACCTTCCGCCAGCTGAGGTGTGGAGACATGTATGTCGCCTACGAGCCTCTCTCTTTCCACGGCTGGAAACGGGGTTCCCTGCTTTGTGACTGTGGCGGGAATTAAGTGAGTTACCACGGTTGGGACGCCTGAGACGGGGCTTCGCCGAGTGAGCGCTGTCCTTTCTGCCACCATCCGTTCTCCGGGACATTTGTTTTGGAGTATCTAAAGGAACATTCGGTTGAAGACATGATACCCTGGCAGTCTCAAAGCATAGGACATCCATTCAAAGTGCAGAGCGGGAAGGACTCTGGGAATCTGTTTATCAAGTGAAATCATGTGGATTTCAGAAGGGGGGGGGATCGGGAAATCCGCCTCTGAACTTCCCCCAGCCCAGGAGGGGGGCGCCAGCACTGGTCTCACTGAGAGGGACCCTGCTGCCCGGGGCCACCTTCAGCCAGCCAAGGGGCAAGGGTGCCAGCAGGCCACCGGCCAGTCCCCGTGGCTCAGCTAGAGTCTCAGTGAGGGCGAGTTCGGAGCCATGGAGTGCGTCCCGTATTAGGAATGTTTCTCAAGTGGAAAAATAATGAAATCTGAAAGGAAGCGTTTGGACCTAATCTTACATTGTCAACATTTTACTGCAATTTATGACATTTCCGTGAGCACGAAATTAGCCTCGTATGTTTTCTGGGATGTGTAAAACTTTCTTTCTCTCTTCCGCTGCCTTTCACTCTCTCTTTCCTTCTCCTTCACTCTTTCTAGAGGACTTTAGAACCACGGTATTTCTAGGACATTTTGAGGTTCTTCCACAGTAAGTGAGTCTATACTTCTTAACCTTGTACCTCTAGCATTGAAACCGTGTCCTTTGGGAACCACACTGTACTCCATACATAATAAAATTAAGCTAGGTGGACTAGGTCTGTCCTAAGAACGAAAACTAACCGTCTCTTCGGAGCTGTGCACACAAGAAAGGAGAAGGGCCTCCAGGCGCCGAGACTTCGGGAGGATTCCGTGTGACCTGAAGCTCAGGGCCAGGCACATGGATGTGGTCTGCTGTCACAGCCTCTGGGCCTTCGGCTGGTAGCTGCCAGCCCACCTCTCAGCTCCGGGGGCTCCTGTGGCTAAAACCCTGCCCCACAGCAAGAGTCAGAGGAGAATGTCTTCTTGGCCAGGAGCCTCAGCATGCCCTCAGAAAGCCAAGCCGGCAGTATTCAGTTACATTCCTCTTGGCATAAAGTCTTTTCTCACTTCCTTTGTATTGTGGGCTTTCTTAAGAAGTGAGTCCAAGAGGAAGCTGTGGCCTGAATTTATTAGCTTGACTTTGACTTCTAAAGAGAGCCCAAGCTGAGAGCCCATGAAAGAGAGCTACAGGGAAACCTGATAGCATAATGAGGTAGATAAGGGTTTCCTGCTAGCATAAGGAGTTAGATAAGGGTTTCCATGCAGGATTTTGAAAACCGTGTGGACACAGGCTCGTGGCCGCCGCGTGCTCACTGGGGGCGGCGTGTGACTCCCCTCCAGCAGGGGCACCTCCCAGAGCCGGTGGCACGCCAGCTGGGCCTTACAGCTGAGCGGGGTTCTGCCAGCTGGAGAGGAGAGGAAGGGCCTGCCAAGGCCAGGCCCGGTGTGGGCCGGGGCACAGAGGTGTGATGGGTCGGGCGCCAGGCTTCGGGAGGTCTGGGAGGTCTGGAAGCCCCGTGGCTGGCTCCCCAAGCAGGGAGGAACACGTTTCAGGGTCTCATGACCTGCCAGCCCATCAGTGTCCCTTCCCTGTAGCAGCGTGCACTCAGGTTCACTGGAGGAAAAATGGGTTTCTGCAGTGCTTCCGACCCACGGGAACACTGAGACGAGCTTCTCCACGACTGTCATGCATGCCGACCCCTCGCCATTCTTGCCTCCCATCCGGGGCCTGGCTAAGCCGCGTGGAGACCATGGGGACATCTGGTAGCTTTGCTGTCCCTATGTTGCTCACCGAGCCTCCTCCCTCAGGTTTTTTGAAGATCAGCCCAGGAAGGCAGGTTTCCTTGAATCCGTATGTCCTTTCCTTCTTTCACTAACATGCTGTGTAGCCTGTGTGTCGATGCTGATGCCCCAGGCAGAGCCCACAAGCAGTTCTGGGCCCGGGACTGCCTCCCCTCAGCCCTCGAGCCCTCCTTGGCCTTCTCGTGTCAGCTAGGGACTGGGCGAGTCCCAGAGCACGGGAAAGGCTTGCAGCTCTTCCATACGGGCAGTCCTTCCAAGGTCTGGTCTGCGCAGAGGAAACCCACCTAACATCTGCAAAAGGGCTTTTCCCCCCCGCTACATAGTAGTCAGACCTATTTTTTTAAATTGTGGTGAAATACACATAACCTGAAATTAACCACCTTCGCCCTTTCCAAGGGCGTAGGTCAGGAGCACCATTCGCATTTGCCTTGTTGAGCAGCCACACTCCCAGTCTTCATCTTGCAAAATTTGAAACTCTGTCCCAGGAAACACTAACTCTCCGCCCCTCCCCCAGCCTCTGGCTCCCACCGGATGAGTGGACTCACAGGGTTTTTGTCCTTCTGCATCTGGCTTAGTTCACTGACCATCATGTCCTCAGGGCTCAGGCACGTTGTAGCACACATCAGAATTTCCTCTCTTTTGTGAGGCTGAGTAATATTCCCTCGTGGGTACACACCACCTTTTTTCTTATTGACACATCTGCTGATGGACGTTCGGGTTGCTTCCACTTATTTGGTGATGGTGGATAATGCTGCTCTGGATAGAGGTCTACAAACTCGTGCTTTTGATTTTTTATGCAATTGCCCAGATGTGGAATTGCTGGATCATATGGTAATCCTATTTTTAATTTTTGAGGAACTGCCAGTACTGTTTTCCATAACCAAAAAAAAAAATGTTAAATGCATTTGCTCCGTAGTCAGCATTATCACAGCGATAATGATCAAAACCTCCCAACTCTTCTTTAACAAGGAGGCTGAGGCTGACTCCCGTTCTTATCGGGCAAGCCTTCCTGGCTTGTTTGCCTTCATTCAAAGTCTCAGCAAAGGCGGCGCTGAGCTGCATTCATTTACGTGTAAAATGTGGCATTATTTATGAATGTTTTCAGTGGATATGTACAGATCTCAAGAGTACAGTTTTTGAAAGCAAAGGGTAACATGGGTTTGACGAGGAGTTTCCCTGGAATGGCTTACTGCCAGGACCTTCTGAATCAGAGGGGCCTGAGCTTGAACCTCGCTCGGCTCAGCCGCGTGCCTGCGTGTGACTGTGGGCTTCTCTGAGCTCCCGTAATAATACTTACCTTGCGGGGCTGCCCAAATCACAGCCTGGCAATAAGTATCAGGACTGGTGTCCCAGAAAGAGAAAAATAATTTCTTACTGGAAAAAATACAGGCCTCACAGTTTATAATGAGTTTGCCTCTATAATCCCTAATTCAAATTATAGCAGTTTATATCTTGTTTCATTTGTCAGAATAACGAGTTGGGCACCAGTAATAGTTTTCCCTTCCCGTTTAAACAGTCCATCCCCTCTGCTGCCTCAGGACCATCTTGATCACCATGCAGAATTCAAAGTCTGGACTTGGATTCCCCCGCCGGGCCCTGGGCTGTCCCTCCAGCCTGAACCACACCTCTGTCAGGGGCCCCTCTCTGCTGCGTTCACGCTCTGTGTCTGCCTGAAGGTCCCTCTCGGGGCCCCTCTGCCCCCCTCCCTGCTGTCCGTGGGCCGTCCCCACTCAGCTGGTGCGCCGGAAGTGTGTCCTTACCCCCTTCCCTGCCCCTGAAACCAGAACCCGGTCCCTGTCTTCGCGGCTGCTTCTCTGAAACGCCCTGTCCACGGGCTTCTGCGTCGTGCCTGGTGTCCCCGTGATCCTGCTCTCACTTGGTTTTGCTGCGCTCCCTCGGAGCTAAGCCCTGTGCTCTGTTTCTCTCTCACCAGTTGCCAGCGAGGAGCAGTAGCAGGACGCCTGATCTGTGCTCCTCTTTCTTACAGACCACACCTGAGGGGACCCACGTGTTTCTGGAAAACATCTCTTTCTCACACACAGACACACACCTCCCTGCGGCCCAGCCCTCCTCATTTCACCAGCAAGGCCTCGGCCCCCCCCGCTCCCCGTCTGCTCGGAAATGTGTACGACTCCCCTGGGCTGAGGGTCCCCTCCCCCCACCCGCTCACGGTGTCGCGTGCTCTGGTCCGCAGGACTTGTCCTACAAGGACCGACACTGGCATGAGGCCTGTTTCCAGTGCTCTCGGTGCAAGAGCTCGCTGGTGGACAAGCCCTTCGCTGCCAAGGAGGACCAGCTTCTGTGCACAGACTGCTACTCCCACGAGTACTCCTCCAAGTGCCAGGAATGCAAGAAGACCATCATGCCAGGTCAGGAACGCGCCCTTCTCCCTCGCGGTGTCGCAGAGCACACTTGCTCTTTTCTTCCCTTCCACTTGCTGAATTGGTCCTCGCTGGGCTATTTCAGCAAGCAGGCACCGTGCCTGCTGCGTGCCTGGCGCTGGGCTGGGAGCCGGGCACTCACGGAGTAGTGAGGCGAGGCGGCACACCCCGTCCCCTGTCCTCCTAGACTCTGTTCTAGACGAACATTCATTCTCAAAAGACCTAGACTTGATCACAGCCGGGTCAAGTGTTAAGTAATAAGGTGATTTGCTAGTATGGGAGAGGATGGCACCGTGCCCCTGGTTTCTTGGGCAAAGTTGGCCCGTTCTCTTTTGTGGGAGAGAGGAAGCTTTGATTTAAAAAACCTGAGTGAAGGAAAGCATGTAGACTTTTTAAATACGGCATCAAAAAAGTCGATAGGGACATCCAGAAGCGAGGGCAGGGAGAGTAACCCCCCCGGAGAAGGGCCTGAGATGTGGACCGTGGCAGGTGAATGGCATGCGTCTTGGCTGCACCTGGCTTACAGGTCACAGACGGCCTGTGGTCTGTCGTCCGCTTGACCCGTAAGTGGGACCAGAGGGTAGATTGCTGGAGTCAGCAAATAAAAACACGGACTCACAGTTCAGTCTGAGTTATAGGTAAGTTTTTAGTCCCTGGCCCACGTGGGACATCTTGAAGCTGGTGTCCCTACCAGAGAGTCCTAGGGACCAGAGAGAGCACTGTAGAGTGCATGTCTGCCTGAGATGTGGCCCTCGTGTAAGGCAGCGTTGCTCGAAGCGGCCAGGCCCCTGGAATCCAGTCAGGAGCTGGGGACCGAGCCAGCCATGAGTAAGCAGAGGGCTTGGAGAGATGCTAGCTGAGCTTCTCCCAAGTCGGGCTCAGGGTGGCAGGAGGAGGGCCAGTCAGGCCTGGCTTTCCCGCTGCTGAGAAGCTCCGGCCAGCTTGCCCACGCAGACCACATCGCCCTGGGGTGGGGGGTGCCCACCCACGAGATAGCCCTGAGGACACGGAGGGGAAGCAGCCTTCATCCCGGGAAGGTTTAGAATTAAGGGTAGACGTAGGAAGAAATCTAACCCACTGTAATGATGCGTTCAATCTGATGGAGTAGGTGTGAAGGTTTTAAAAGAAACGTGGTTCAAGAGTAAATTGGAATGTATGTGATTTAGGCTTGTGATTTTGAAATTTCCTTAATTTATCACCTGTCGTGATGTTCAGGGAATCTCATGGTTTGTCATATTCACGAGCTTAATTCGTTCCAACAGCAATCACTTAAGAACCTGAGGTTTGGTTCATTGGTTGAAGGTTTTTTTTAAAAGGGTTATGAAACGTGTGAAGCTTTCAAGTGTCGATTTAAAGGAGCTGAGGTCTGGGGGCACCTGAATGGCTCAGTCAATTGAGCATCTGATTCTTGATTTGGGCTCAGGTCGTGATCTCAGGGTGGTGAGCTCGAGCCCCATGTCGGCCTCCCCACTGCTGGGCACGGAGCCTGCTTAAGATTCTCTCTCACCGCCCCCGTTCCCCACTGTGCACGCGCGCACACACACACACACACACACTCTCTCTCTCTCTCTCTCGCTCTAAAAATATAAAATCAGGGACACCTGGGTGGTACAGTTGGTCCAGCGTCCAGTTCTTCATTTAGGCTCAGGTCCTGGTCTCATTATCATGGGGTGCAGCCCTGCATCAGGCCCCAAGCTCAGCGAGAAACGTGCTGCAAATTCTCTTTCCCTCGGCACCTCCCTGTGCTAAGCACACATGCACGCTCTCAATCTCTCTAAAATATATATAAACCTTTAAAAAACTAAGAAAAACAAAAAGGAGTTAAAGTCTGTACCTTAATAAATAGGGGCAAAGACAAAGGTCCCTTTCAAGTGACTTTTAAAAATTCACCATGTTCTTGAATGCCATGAATAGATGTGTCCGAGGAACCGGGGTCGAGGGTTTTGAGCTGTTAAAACCCCGGCGGTGCGCTGAGTCACAGTACTTCACACAGTAGCTGGGCTCGCACTGACCTGGGACAGGAATCAGGGCGCCCCCATCATTTCGAGCCAGACTCTTCAGTGGAAGAGTTTTCCTTCCAGAGTTTTCCTTCCATCTTTGCTTTGCTTTGTGTTTGGCAGTGAAGAGATACTGGACAGTTTCTGAGGGAGAGACTGCCGTGCAGGGAGTATTGTTTTCGGGATCACACATATGCAACCACACGGATGGGGCTGGGGAGTATGCTGAGTGACATAGGTCAATCAGAGATAGTCATATGACCTCACTGATACGAGGAGTCTGAGAGGCAGGGCGGGGGGGTGTGGGAGGAGGGAGGGAAAGAAAATGAACCAAGATGGGACCAGGGAGGGAGACAAACCATAAGAGACTCTCAATTTCAGGAAACAAACTGATGGCTGCTGGGGGGCGACTGGGGGAAGGGGTGAGGTGATTGGGTGATGGGAAAAAAATTTTTTAATTAATTAATTTTAAAAAAGAAAGAATACATTTCAAAAAGGCAAAGGCACAGTTAGGTCTTCAGTGAGATGGTTTCTTAGGCCGCTACATTTCCCTACTGAATACATCTTAGAGATAACTGACCCCACGCTATTATGAGGAACAAACCCCCCAGACGAAGGCCTCTTACAAAGTTATATCAGCCTGCAGATGTGGCATGAGGGCCCAGCGTGGGGGCCAGGAAATGCAAGCCAAAGCCCACGGAAAGCCGGGCTGGCCACTTGTCCTGCCACAGGGAGTCACCCACAGAGAGCCAGCCCCGCACAGTGAGAACCACGAAATTAATTAAAAGCAAATTAAACCCTTCCTGAGTTTTCATGACAAGAGCCCAACGGGGCTTCCATTCTGTCTCACAAGGACTCTTCCCATCCCCTTCCACATCTCGCTGGGCCCTGGCCTGCCAGACTCCCCAACAGTGGGCTCTTGGGGACCACTTTCCTCTTGCCCACTGTGTGCCTTTTGTTTGGTTTTGCTTGCTCCTTTGTTTGCTCCCCCTCAGCAGTGCTCTGTCCTTTGGCAAGGAACCCTGCAGCTCGTCTGCCTCCCCTTCCCCTCATCGGCAGACCTGGAGGACCAGAAGGGGACAGGCTCCTTCCACACTAGAGCTCTGGGGTCCAGTGGGAGGTCACATGTATTCCTGACGCCTGCACTCGTGGGGCTGGTGGTGGACCCTTCAGACAGCTGAGGGTGTTTACTTTTTGGATAGTGCACTGTGCAGGTACTGAACCCCTCCTCCCTCCCCCCTGCCCAGCTCAGGCACTTGTCATGAGAAGCATCTCGGTCACAGACCACGAAGTTGTAAGAGCACTGACAGTTTTATGCTTAAATGACCTTAAAGTTCACCTGACTTGACAGTGAAGAGACCAGAGGGTTCGGGGTGGGCCCCTGGCTACGGTCAGTGGCCCAGCCAGGATTAGGACCTTGTCCAGGGCTCTGGTCTGAGAGCTTCGGAAAGGTGGGCCAGGTATAGATGGTGGTTAGTTCACAACGTGGAGTAACAGCACCCCCAGGACAAACCTTCACAGATGGGGTGCTGACAGCCTCCTCTACCAGGAGGGAGTGTCAGCATCAAGTCCTGATCAACAGCTTCGCGTAATCCAAGCGACTTGGACACAGGGCCAACAGGTGGGGTGGAGGGGAGGGCAGGGGGCAGTTCCTCTTTGCTGAGCAACAGCAGGGTGAGTGTAGTCACTTGGGAGCTGGCGACTGGGGGGGGGGGGTCATGGTCTCCCCGCTCCTGCCAGTCTGAGTCACTTTAAATTCAAAAGCAGCCCTACAAATGTCATTTTCCTAGTGTAGTGTCTGCCCTGGCTTCCCCCTCACTGTGGGCACTCCGTCCCTGAACCATCAGTTCTCAGGGAAAACCTAGAAACTGACAGGTTGGGGTTTCACCCTTCCTGTTTCCTGGCTCTGACTTTTCACAGGTCATTGCCCCTCACTGAGACTTCACTAGAGAAGCGGCTCATACCCACCGTGGTGGAGGCATGGGCCCAGGATGGTGTCAGGAAGGGACTGTGGGGAGCTCACATTTAAGCAGTCTCGAAGGATGAGCTGGGCTTCTTCGCCTGATGGAGAAGTCCCCAGAAGGCCCCTCTGGCAGAGGACAGGGGCTCAGTACCACAGGCAGAGTGTCTAGAGGAAGCCTGGTGAGACAGAGGGAGAAGTTGGGCAATGGAGGGGAAGAATGGGGGAGGGAAGAAGGGGGGAAAGGAGAAGGAAGGGATGGGAAGGAAAGGAAAAGGAAAGAAAAAGAAATGCTAAATCACAAGGACTACCTTCCTTTGGTCTTATTTTTGAAAGTGCTACCACGAAATCCCGATGCATGGGCACGCAGGTCATCGGCTTGGCTGCAGAAGTGCATTTGCGTGTACAGAACAAGAGGCTGGTGCGGAACCTGACAAGAGTCCCCGGAGGTTGTCAGGAACCTCGAGTCCGCCGCCAGCCACAGTGCGAGGGCACCCCGGCTTCTCAGCTACCACACGTTGAGCCTCTGTTTGCAGAGGATTCTTACAGGGGCACTACTGCCTCTGAGCACACTCCCAGGAACTAACCTTGTACCACTGTTGCCCATTCCTTGTTTGTTTGAATCAGAAAAGGACCCCCTTCATCAGGACCCTGTACTCCCAATCCTTGGAGAAGCTGCAAGGTCTGTTGGAAGGGGACCTTTGCTGCCCCCTGCTGGCCATGTTATGCAGTAAACTCCGCCGGCATCCTGAGGTTGCTGCAAACCGTGCCTGCCTCCCATATGTGTGCCCACCGCCCCTCTGGGCTGCACCTGCCAGCGGGGTTCCCAAACTACAGATGACTACAGACGAGACTGTTCTCTGAGACTGGTGTTGATAAAAGACCGTTATTCCCCAACATGCCGAGAACGCTCTCTCACGGTCTTGCTTGCTGTCTTCAAGTGAGCATATGGTTGCCCGGTGTTCACTGACAGGTTGCTTTGGGTTTTGAGCTGCTTTATCAGGGGAAGGTCAGAGATTAAAAGAGCAAGTGGCAAAAATACATGTGGAAAGATAAATCCCTGGAGGCAAAGAGAATCATTTCAGATTTAGATCACCAATCCTCCACTATTTTTACCTGAAATTCCTTTGCTCAGTGTAATTCTCCTTGTGTCAGGGTTCATCACCCTACGACTGGACTCCATAGCTATTATGTGCCCCCCCCATGAATGCCCTCCACACGTTCCCAGCCTCCAGCACCCGTACACACCCTAAGTACCGTACATATTCTATGGGAAGCGGAGCCCAAATGTCCTGGTTTGGAAGTAGAGAAAGCGGAGAAAGTGACCTGAAATGACAGCGAATAAAATAATCTTGCACTGATTCTCTGCACATATCCTAACCTTGCACGCAGTCAAAAGGCAGCCCTTAGCCTGTCATTTTGACCATAGCATCTCTGGACTTGAGCTAAAGCTGCGTTCCGAGATGCCAGCCTCTGGCTGCCTGCCTTCTGCCAGCAGGCCGCTGCCCTGGTTCAAAGCCGGCACTCCTGCTCGCCGCCCAGCTACCCCATGTCCTGATCCCACTGCAACCTCTCCTTCATGCTTTAGCCACAGACTTTCGGTGAGCCCGCAGGTTGGCTAATATTGTCTCCAGAAAGGACCAGACAAATATTTGGGGCCTCGAGGGACATGGTTTCTGTCGCAACGACCCATTCTGCCATTGTAGTGTGAACGCAGCCGCAGACAACTGAAATAAGGGAACGGGTGGGGCTGTGCCCCAGGAAAACCCCGACTGTAACACGGGGTAGTGCAGCCTGTGAGGGGCCGCAGGCGGGGTGCCCGGCCTGGACCTAACTCAGGTATCTGGAGCACTTTTGGTTTTTTTACTCCTTGTCTTCCTTTCCCCTATAAACTTACCTTGTGTTGCATGCAAAGGGGGCCTTGCGCACCCATCTGTCCTGAACCATCTCTTTGGTTTTATTCTCTTGGGTAAATGTCAACAAATACTGAATACTGTGACTCCAGCTTGGTGGTAGGTGGTGGGGGGTGAGGATGAACCAAACGGCATTTCCATGACACGGGGCTTAACCCCAGGACCCTGGGATCAGGACCGGAGATCAAGGCAGGCGCTTAACAGACTGAGCCACCCAGGCGCCCTCCATGTGGCTTTTAATGATAGCACTCAGACATCACTTGTAATGACAGGCCTAAGACACATCACAGCTTGGTTTCCACAGCAGGTCGCATAAAGTAAGCGCCATGGAGACTCGTCATGGACTCGGGCTTGAGGCTCTAAATTCATGTATGCCCCACTGATTTCTATCCTGCTGCAAAACAAAGGTGTTCATTAACAGGCCGCTGTGCTCTGGAATTCCCACTCTGCCCGGACCGGTCTGAGCCCTGCCAGAATTCTCTTTCGGTTTTACAGAGACCGAAACTGTCTCAGACTGTCTGAGAGACAGAGACAGATACTTTTTCCACCTCACGTTCCTAAGCACCCTGCACGACAAATACTTACGAGTACACACAGAGACCGTTCTGGAAGCTGAGTGTACGGCAGCGAACCCCAAAACACAGAGTCCCTGCCCTCTCCCACACAGGCCCGTTTCGAGGCAAGCCTTTGAGAGCTAAAGTGACTTGCGGTAGTCACAAAACTAGCCAGGGGCACATTCTCGACGGGGGCTGCGGGGGCTGCGGGGGCTCCTAGCCACTCATGTCATCCGCCCTGCCCTCTGCTGCTTCTTCTCGACTCTCGTGACAGGCACCCGCAAGATGGAGTACAAGGACAGCAGCTGGCACGAGACCTGCTTCGTCTGCCGCCGCTGCCAGCAGCCCATCGGCACCAAGAGTTTCATCCCGAAGGACAACCAGAACTTCTGCGTGCCCTGCTACGAGAAACAGTACGCCCTGCAGTGTGTTCAGTGTCAAAAGGTAGCTCGCATTCTCCCTTGGGCTGCGTCCATCCCGGGCTGTTTGCCTCCACAGCCCTTGGCTTCGGGCCTCCCTCCCCGAGGCCAGCCTTCCCAGGCTGGCCCTCCATCCCAAAATTCTCACGCGCACATGCGCATTTACCCACCAGACGGACCCCTGCTCCAGGCCTCCTTCCCACGGCACGAGCCCTGCTGTGATCGGAGATCAAATCCTGTGTCCTCCCGCCTAGTACTGTCAAACATACCCTGTTTATGACGTAATGTTAAAGAGGAGGAAGACTTACTATCCCAGACTGGTCCTGTGACGCTGCAATCCATCAGCGAACAGGAACCCTCACTGGAGGAAGGGGGGAGGAATGTAAGAAGCGAAGGAAAGTTGTGCCCCATGGACAGGGCCCAGGTCACTAGGTGCACATGTGCCCACTTGGTCCTGTCTTGGCTGTTGGGTTAAAGAGGGAAAAGGAGCCCACTGTAGAGCGACTGCACACCCTGTTTGGCTCTGGGTGTACTACGGACTCAGCTGTTGGGCCCGCGGGGGCCCAGCCGGCCTCCGGCTGCTGTTCCGTGGGAGGGTCAGTGGGGTCTTGAGTGCCGTCCTGCCGGCACCTCTTCAAAGGGCAGAGTACTCTACTAACTATGATCTTAAATTCCCCTTTTCCCAGTTCCCACTGGTAAGATTATACTATTTACCCACTGTGTATCCCTGCCTCCTTGGATGAACTGCTCATTCCTGCCTTTATGTCAGGAAGCCTCTTCTCTGCACGCTCCCTTTTTGTTTGGCTTGCCCCTTCTCATCAAGATCCAAGGAAAGTTCATGTCATTTGCTTTTCTGCCACTATGTTCCTCCCAACTTTGTCGCCACCTTGCCTGGTCTCACAAGTAAAGGTGACGCATCCTCTGGGAAGCCCTTGTGCGTGTTCATCGGGGCGCATGAAAGCATTCATGCCAGAAACATCCATTCCCCCCTCAGTGAAGGAGGCCCTCGGGGGTACTAGGGTCTGGGGGAAAATGCAATCCAATGGCAACATTCAAGTGCTTACAGACAAGTGTGCTTTGGAGGAGAACCGAGTCTTAACAGAGTGTTTACGGGGATGATCTGAACTAGTCTGAGGAGGGGGAGCCAGGCTGGTGTTTAGGGAGCAATGCTGAGAAAGTAACACCCAGGAGTAGGTCTGAGCTAGCCAGGCGATGGGGGTGGGGGTCATGGACTCCAGACGCGGGGCAGAGGAAAGCCTCTCATTACACACGCCTTCTGCATCCACACAGATACCTTAAAACCAAATATATTTTGCATACATTCTGTTTCAAGGGGGAAATTTATAGGACGATCATTATTGCTTTATAGTTTAGTGAAGAGAATATACGACAGTAAGAGCCGTGAACCCCTGCACCTGTTTGGGGTTTGGCTATGAATTCTTAGGCGAGTCCCTACATTTCCCTGGCTCTCACTAGACTCACCTGTAAACCGGAAGTCATGTCTATATTACGTAAGGGCCTTTATATAGTCGACCCTGAACAACACGGGGGCCTGGGGTACCAAGCTCCCTTCGCAGTTGAAAACCCACATGGAACTTTCGACTCCCCTGAAAACTTACCTACTAAGAGCCGGTGGCTGACCAGGAGCGTCACGGGTGGTATTAAATCATCGACGCACGGGTATGTGGTAGGTTCTCTGTATCCTGCACCGTCTCCTTGCGCTAAACTAAGCTAGAACAACGAAAAAGGAAATTAGAAGAGAAAAACCACGGAGGGTCCCACGCGGCGCTTGGCGGGAGTAGTGTACGCAGGCGCAGGCGTAGACGCAGGCGCAGGCGCAGACACAGGCGCAGACGTAGACGCAGGCGCAGGCGTAGACGCAGACGCAGGCGCAGGCGCAGACGTAGACGCAGGCGCAGGCGCAGGCGCGGCCCCGCGCAGCTCAAACCCGCGTTGCTGGCGGCCCGGCGCGGTGCCTTCTGCAAGGACGGAGGGAGGCCAAGCCGGCTCTCCATGCCCTTTCCACACACGCCTGTCGGGTTCTGGAGGGGGACCTCGCGCCCCCCAGAGCCCGCGCCTGGCCTCCCGCACGCTGACCTTGGCCCTCTTGCCTCCTCCAGCCCATCACCACCGGGGGCGTCACGTACCGGGAGCAGCCGTGGCACCGGGAGTGCTTCGTGTGCACCGCCTGCAAGAAGCCGCTGTCCGGCCAGCGCTTCACGTCCCGCGAGGAGTTCGCCTACTGCCTGAGCTGCTTCTGCGACCTGTACGCCAAGAAGTGTGCGGGCTGCACCCACCCCATCAGCGGTGAGTGTCCGGACTCCGGGTCGCTGGCGAGGCGCTTCCCCGCCTGCCCCCCCCCCCGGGGGGGCTGCTCCCGGGGCTAGACGGCGGCCCTTTCCTTGGCTTCGCACCTCCCTGAGGTTCCCGGACGGAGCCGCTGGCCCGCCAGCTGCGCTTGCCTGGCCTGTGACACGGGGACCGCTGCAGCAGGTGGCACTGCCCCTCTAGCTCACGCGCTCCCTGAAAACCACGTGGCCTGTTTTCAAGAGGTCTGATTTCTGCCCCCGGCGGGGTTTTCTCCAAAACCACAGTGTGTTGAGTTTATGGCCCGGGCGGCCAAGCACACAGGACCCGGCATTTCTGGACTGTGCGTTTCTAAAGGGGCTTCCTAGGGGCGCTCAACTCTTGCTTTTGGCCCTTTAGTTTGGGAGTGTAATGGTCGTGACCTCAAGTCCCATATGGGGCTCCACCCTCAGTGCGGAGTCTACGTACGATTCTCTCTCCCTCTTCCACTCATGCCCCCTTTCTGTCGCTCTCAAAATAAATGAGTAAATCTTTTAAAAAAGAAGAATAAAGGTGCTCCCTAGCATCTTTGGACCACACAGCCATAGCTGCATGAGGGCAGGGGACAACGCTCTGGGTGGTTCTTTCTTATCCCTCAAAGGGTCGGGCAGAGTGAGAGCCCAGAGTCTGGTTGGCTGCAGACTGGCATTGCACTAAGCTATATGCCAAGAAATTGAGCGTGGAGGGCAGACGGCTGGTCAGACTCCAGGCCGGTAAACATGCACCACGCTGCACCACACAAATTCGTGACTGGGCAGGAGGAAACAGAGGATTCCGTGGCGACACAGGAAGACTTCTGGGCGGTGGGATTCCCAGCTCCACCCCTTCCCGGTGGCTGGCTGATCCCTGTCAATGGCAGAGGGCAGACACCTGCTCTCATCCCAGCAGCCTGGCCAAATGGTACCCCTGTGTGGCCCTGCAGGGTGGTCACACGGACATGTTACAACCCCTGTGGGCTTGTCCCCGACTTTCTTTTTCCTTGGGTCTGGAACGGAGCCCACCTGTCTCAGCCAACTCGCCTGATGTAGGAAGCTCCAGGTCAGCAAAATCATCCTCGTGTGTAATCCAGAGCTCATATTTCCATAAAGAATTAAAATACAAAGAAAAGAAGCACAGCGTTTGAATTTTTCTGTTAACCTGATTCCAGCCATTTATATACCAAATTGGAATCATTCAGAGGGAAGAAATGCAGTCTTTTACCCCTAACATGCTATTTTCATGGTAATGCCTATGGAAGTAAATGTTTATAAAATTAAACTTTATAAAGCAATATAATCTAGATAAAACCACTTTTTTTTTTTTTTTTAAGATTCTGTTTATTTGACAGAGAGAAACACAGCTAGAGAGGGAACACAAGCAGGGGGAGTGAGAGAGGGAGAAGCAGGCTTCGTGCCGAGCAGGGAGCCCGATGTGGGGCTCAATCCCGGGTCTCCGGGATCATGACCTGAGCTGAAGGCAGTCGCTTAACAACTAAGCCACCCAGGCGCCCCAAAACTCGTTTTTTAAATGTAAAGTATCAGATATGTGTTATTCCTGTGGCAGCACTTAAAAAAAAAAAAAGAAAAGAAAACATCACAAGGAAAACAATGGACACTGTCCTCCAAAAGAGGAGAGTTACTTCTCTGAAACACAGAGACTAATGTTCTGGAGCCTACAAAGGAATTTTGAAATTGCAGTTAAAACGTAGTTGTAGCCAAATCCCCAAACAATTATATGAGATTGTGACTTTAGATTGGATTTTTAATAGATCCTTACTTAGCACTTTCTCTTTAGCAAAATTCAAATAATTTTGTAAGTAAATCTGAAGTTCTACTTTCCAGTATTCTGTGCGCAGTGATGCAAAATTCACACACAAATACAGTCAGTCTTCATTACTGAGGGTCCAGATCTGCAGATTCGCCCACTCACTAACATTTATTTGTGACTCCGAAATAAGCACTCAGGTTGCTTTCCTGGTCATTTCCGGGTACCCACAGAATGGCGAAACTTTTGAGTCGTCTGACACAAATGCTCCTGGCGGAAGTGAGGCAAGGGGACATTCTGCCTTCTTGTTTCGATTCTCATCTTACAACCAAGAGTCCTCTTCACACTCTGTTTAGTGCCATGTTATTTGCATTTTCGTGCTTTTTATCAGCAGTTTCGCTGCTGAAAAGTGGCTCCCAAGGGGCAATGTGGACAGGCTGTCTGTGTTCCTAAGCACAGGCAGGCCTCAAGGTGCCTTACTGATAAAAATGCACCTGTTAGATGAGAGCTCTGTTCAGGCTGGAGTTCTGGGGCTGTTGGCTGTAAACCTCAAACAACAGTAGTTTACTGTGTATGCCTTCAGGAGGATTTGTCCTCCTTGGGCTGTTTCTGGTTCTCATTTCTGTGACTTGCCCTGTTGGCATTTCAAAGAAATGGTAGACTTTCTTTTTCTTTTTCTTTTTTTTTTTAAAGATTTTATTTATTTATTTGACAGAAACACAGCTAGAAAGGGAACACAAGCAGGGGGCGTGAGAGTGGGAAAAGCAGGCTTCCCGCTGAGCAGGGATCCCGATGTGGGGCTCGGTCCCGGGTCTCCGGGATCATAACCTGAGGCAGTCGCCCAACCAACTGAGCCACCCAGGCGCCCCAAATGGTGGAGTTTCTAAACAGAGGCGGTCCCCTGGGACGGCACCTGATGTAGCACCTCCCACTAACGTCCTTCTTCATCCTGTCCCTGCCAGGGCTCCTCCTGGCCCCAGATCTCCAGTGTAGCAGGACTCAATCAGAGGTGAGACAAAGGAGAAACATGGAATGGCAGATATGCTGGGGCATCCCAGCCACTTCTCAGCTTTGTTTGCTCAGTGCTGAGAAGAAAAACAATGACCTTTCAACTGTTTTGCCATCCCTGCCCCTAAATCAAGTGTTGCCTAAACCTCTGGTTTTCAGAATTGTCTACATACTTGAAACACCTGGGAAGTTTAAAAAATGACTGCTGCCTGGGTCACGATTTAATTGGCATCGGCCCCAATGTGGGTGACTTTGAAGCTTAGTCATAAGACAAGAGTCAAGCATCGAACTGAGTTACTACTTCTCTTGTTTAAGATGTAAGTAGGTCTTGGGGCGCCTGGGTGGCTCAGTTGGCTAAGCGACTGCCTTTGGCTCAGGTCATGATCCCGGAGACCTGGGATCGAGTCCCACATCGGGCTCCCTGCTCGGTGGGAAGCCTGCTTCTCCCTCTCTCACTCCCCCTGCTTGTGTTCCCTCTCTGGCTGTGTTTCTCTCTGCCAAATAAATAAATAAAATCTTAAAAAAAAAAAAAAAAAGACATAAGGTCTTCTCTACTGCCCAAACGCCGTAATGTGCTCCCACCCACCTTAGCAGCCCACCTTCTCCCTCTCACACTTAAGTTCGTGCTTTATTTCTATCTCATGATATGCGCTCTGCAAAAAATGGCCACCCCCCACATCCACATGCCATTTCTTTTGTAAGGCCTTTCCTGGCTAGTCCAGAGAAAATGCGTATTTTGCTCTTCCCTCCCTTCAGCACTAGGTTCATTAAATCACGAAATATTTGAGCCCCAGACATGAGGCACCCAAGGAAGGAATAAGAGAAATCAGCTCCGGATCTCCTGGAATTTCATTCTAGTGGAATAAACAGACAGACACAATCATCCCTTCGTAATTAGAGCACTGATGATGTCGTTTCAGAGCTGGTGTATGTGTCTGTCCCTGCTGGTGCTTATGAGCTCTGCAAGTCTGTGCAGAGTGTCTGCTGTATACGTGGCTCACCAGCTCTCAGCCTTCAGAAACTCACACTATCCAGACTACACAGTCCATATTTGAAAGGGCTCAAACCAGAATTCCTTCGTCGGTCCCGAGGGCCGGGTTCTAACCAGCAGCATTTCCTTTCTCTCTCCACCCCGTGTTCTTTCTTCTCTGTTAACAGGACTTGGTGGCACAAAGTACATCTCCTTTGAGGAACGGCAGTGGCATAACGACTGTTTTAACTGTAAGAAGTGCTCCCTCTCGCTGGTGGGGCGAGGCTTCCTCACAGAAAGGGATGACATCCTGTGCCCTGACTGCGGGAAAGACATCTGAAGCCCACACCGCTGCTTGTGACATGCACGCATTTAGACACTCTCATTCTCCACTAGGCACTGTTGTGTCTGGTCTTCACCGGCCACGTTGAGACTTTCCTCTTGTGCTTCTCAGTGATATTCACGTTTGTTTAAACCCTTTGATCCTTTGTGCTAGCTCAGCCCCAGGGAAGGAGGAAACCCTTCTGTAAACCCTTGGTGGGAAGATGGTGTTGAATTTTTGTAATCAAGCAAGGCAAATCCAAGTGCAAGAATCCTTTTGAATGACATCTTTATACATGTATCTTTCTTTCACTACCTATTTAAGTGCAATTAACATGTCACGAACTTGAGTTTTCCAAACTACATGAGACAATGAAGAGTGGGCATTTACAACTGTGTAGCTTCCTGTCATGTAAGACCTAGAGCAAGATCATATCGCTTACAATAAAGTTATCCAGAGCAAAATCTTTGGCCACACACAGCGTGTGAAATAATGATTAAACATCAAGGTTCTGAGCATTGCGGCATAAAGCACTTTATTGAATGTTCCACTGATCACTGTATGAAGTGCCGGTTCAGACGGGCTGGGGCAGCATTCATGGAGAACCATCACACCTTTCATTTCAAAGAAAGCCTTCAGTCAGCACCACAACCTCTTCCTGGTTCCTTTCTCTTTGTTCCTCTTTCCCAAACACTCAGAATGTAATGCTCTCCACGGGACGCAGTAACAGAAACTCCAGAATATGAGCTGATGACAGTGAGGGAAGTTCAGATGCCACTGTTCTTAAAAGAGCTCGGCACTTTTCCATTGCATGGGTCCCTATCCTACCCGGACCTGCCTTTTCAGCCATAATGTGAAGAATCACAAAAGGATACAAGCACCTCGAGGTCAGAGATGACCTCTTGCTCATCTGTGTATTCGCAATACCCCAGAAATTTAGAACATGCTTTGGAAACCTTCTATGTTTCTGAAAGGAGAGGAAAGAGAGAGAGACTCCCGGCTGTAGAGATCTGAGCTCCTAGCTTGGCATTCGTCTGTAAAACCGTCCGAAAAGGCACGGTATACAGTTGGAAAGCACTGAGCTAATTTATGAGCTAGGGCATTGCCTATTTCCCTTTTTAGGACACTAACAATAGTGACTTTTGTTCTTAGTTTTCCTAGATGGTGTAATACTATAAAATGAAGGCCATGCAACAGAAAAATCTGGTGGGAATCAAGTCCCAGCCATGCTAAGCATGCGTGAAGTCAGTTTTTTAATCTAAGTGCTGGACCACGTGAGGCATGTCTGACGATGTCTGAGACAGGCCTTCTGAGAACTTCATGGCTCAGTAGTTCTCTTGCCTTCTTCTATGTCATGTTATAAAAGTGATAGCATTCTTGCAGGTGTGCTTTCTGAAGTGAAAATACCACACTCAGAACAAAAAGGTAAAAGCTTCAGAAATGTCATCGTGGAACACCTTACCTGTTCCTTGTGAGAACCCTAGATACACTGAACACACCTGACTTTAAATTAATGGAAGGGGAGTTCCCTTTCTAGTAAGTCGCTCCTACTGGACTCCAGTAATCTTTTGGAGAAAATATTTTTAAGATTTTTGAAAACACTGCAGCATGATCCAAAACAGGAATACCTGAGAGAGAAGACACCTGAAAGCAGAAGGAAGGAAAGGCAATGGGTAGGTTTCCCATTTTTATGGCTTTTAGCCAAAGGCAGGCCCCAAAAGTGGAGCTCAAAGTCTGTTGGAAAACCTGCAGTCTTGCTGGCTTGGAAAACCAGAGGCCAGAGCTTGGGACAAACATCTAGAAAGCTAACAGGGAAAATGGTATGAAAAAGAACCCCACGTTCTTTGTATGAAAACCCTACCCCCCTCTGGCTGACAACTGAACCACCCATGCAGAAGCTAGACTCCAACCGCCCAGCCAAGGCTCAAAGAACAAAGCTGGGTTGGGGGGAGACTGCAGGATGGCGGTATGCAGAGCTCAGTGACTGTCTTCCCAGTGTGAAAACCATTTAACCAGGACTGTGTGTGTGCGTGTGTGTGTGTGTGTGTGTGTGTGTGTGTACACATTTGGGGAAATCTACATGTTAACGAGAAGAGTGAGTCTACGGCACCCCCCAGTTTCACGTGACAGAAGCTCTACTCTGGGCAAGTGCAGCCAAGAAGGTAAGGGCTCCTGCTGGCCTAGGGATGTGCCCCATGCGTGACAGTCTGAAAATCCTGGGGCTCCCATCACTTCTCTTCCACTCTGCCCATAGGGCGGAGGCCCCACATTAAGAAGGGCAATGGGAGCCCGAGGCTACCATGCCTCTAGGAGTAGGATTGTGTGAAGACATGTATTAGGATGATGTTGGCACATGCTGCTAAGAAGACCAGTCTTCCCTATCCAGCACTGACCTCATAGAGGACTGCTGCTCCAGGAGAAGCAGGATGCTGTCCAGCCCAAGGTGGGGGTGGGAGTGGCACCCCTGTGAACGAGGAGCTTGTGGCTCTGCGGGAAGGGACTGTGTGGTACCAAGAATCTGTGCCTACAGGGATTATCCAAGACAGTGGGGCTTCTGGCGCCAAGGAGTTGAGAGGCAGGTGCTAGCTACATGATACGAGCAGCAGAAGGCAAAGATGGCAGAGCAGCCAGAAGCTGAGCGGAGAAGCAGGGAAAGAGACAGCCAGGAAGAGCCGCGCTGGGTTCCCACTTGCCACTGGGGGTCCAGGAGACTGTGGGCATGGACTGGGTCACACCCGCTCAGGAGCAGGCACGGCACGGAGCACACCCGAAAGCATTCTCTATGCCACACGCAGAGCACCAGCAAAGAGCAGAAGTCTCATTAGCTCAAAGTGCTTCAGCAGAACCTCGAACAAGTCTCTAATGCCGGCCAAACATATAAACATGTTGAAGAATCAAAGGAACATGTATGAGAGCAATGCTCACCAGAGAACACCCATAAAGAGGTAAGTGTTATAAAAAGAGCAAATGGGAATTCTGGAGTTGAAAAGTATAATCACCAAAATGGAAAATTCACTGGAGGGGATCATACATTTGAGTTGAGAGAAGAAAAAAAAATCAGTAAACTTGAGTATAGACCAACTGAGATTATGGAATTTGAAAAACGGGGAAAAAAAAGAAAAATTGGGGTGCCTGGGTGGCTCAGTTGGTTGGGCGACTGCCTTCAGCTCAGATCATGATCCCGGAGACCTGGGATCGAGCCCCACATCAGGCTCCCTGCTCGGCGGGAAGCCTGCTTCTCCCTCTCTCGCTCCCCCTGCTTGTGTTCCCTCTCTGGCTGTGTTTCTCTCTGTCAAATAAATAAAATCTTTTAAAAAAAAAAAAAAGAAGAAGAAAAATTAACAACCGTAGATCAATGTGAGATATCCTCAAGTGAACTAACATATGTATAATGAATGAAACATCAGGAGGAGAGAGAAAAGGGACAGAAACATATATATATATATATATATAAAGAATGGCTGAGGGTTGCCTGGTTGGCTTAGTCGTTAAGTGTCTGCCTTCGGCTCAGGTCATGATCTCGGACTCCCTAGATTGGCCTGGAATCAGGCTCCCTGCCCCGCGGGAGGCCTGCATCTCCTTCTCTCACTCCCCCTGCTTCTGTTCCCTCTCTGGCCGTGTTTCTCTCTGTCATATAGATAAAAATATTTTTAAAAAATGCTCTAGGAATGGCTGAAAACTTCCCCAAATTTGATAAAAAAAAAAATTTAATCTAAAAACATATCCAAGGGGCACCTGTCTTTGGCTTGGGTCATGACTCCAGAGTCCTGGGATGGAGCCCTGCTCAACGGGGAACCTGCTTCTCCCTCTCCCTTTGCCCAGCTCCTGCCCACGTCTTCTCGAGCTCTCTCTCTCAAATAAAATCTCTTTTTTTAAAGATTTTATTTATTTGATAGAAACACAGCTAGAGAAGGAACACAAGCAGGGGGAGCGAGAGAGGGAGAAGCAGGCTTCCCACCTAGCGGGGAGCCAGATGCGGAGCTCGATCCCAGGACTCCGGGAACATGACCTGAGCTGAAGCACATACTTAATGACTGAGCCACCCAGCCCCTCAAATAAATAAAATCTTAAAACACACACACATAATATATATCCAAGAACATGGACAGGCTTGGGAGGAGAGAGTTTGAAGTTTGAGTCCATCCACACACAAAATCTGAGTCTGTCTCCAGCCCTGACTTTACTCAGCCCTTTGTCAGTTGGAAATGATGACACTGCATGGATATTTCTGACTGGCTCTGTGATAACCCTTCTTATTAAGCAATATTTTCTATTAAATTGTGAAATAAAATGTACATAGAGGTGCACACAGGTGTTAGCAGGTAAAACCAAACTACAGAACAAGTCAGAATGGTGGTTACCTTTCTGACTGGGAAGGGACATGAGAGAAGCTTCTGGAATGCTGGTAATGTTCTGCATTACGGTTGGCAAACTATGGTCCAGCTAAATCCTGTCCACTGCCTGTTTTCCTAAACAGTGTTTTATTGGAACACAGTCATGCCTATTCATTTACACGTCATGTGCCCACAAGACATTCTTCGTATCTGGGCTGATAGAGAAAGTTTGCCAACTCTTGCTCTACACCGTGATTTGGATAGTGGTTACATAGGTATATGTAAGTTCACTGTGCATAGGATTTTTACAACTTTACAGTATTTTAGGATAGCCTCAATAAAAACATACATGTTGTATAGTTTACTGGGCAGTTATTTTCAAGTTTTCCTTTTTCTTTTTTTAAGATTTTTTATTTATTTCAGAGAGAGAGAGAGAGATCACAAGAGGCAGAGAGAGAGGAAGCAGGCTCCCTGCCGAGCGAGAGCCCCATGTGGGCCTCGATCCCAGGACCCTGAGATCATGACCTGAGCAGAAGGCAGAGGCTTTAACCCACTTAGCCACCCAGGCGCCCAAGTTTTCCTTTTTCTTAAAGCAAACTTGCTTGATCGTTACTTGGTTATTCTAATATATGAAAGCTCTGGGGGTCAGTCTGACCTACTGACCCTCAAGCTTGGGACCATGTTTCCTTGTATGCTTGAATAATTTTGACTAGTGCTAGTCACTGACTTTTCTTTTTTTATTAAATTTTTTTCCCCAGTGTTTCAAGATTCATTCCCCATTCCCCACACCCAGTGCTCCACGCTTTAGGTGCCCCCAGTACCCACCACCAGGCTCTCCCATCCCCCCACCCCCCTCCCTCCAAGTCCTTCAGTTTGTTTCTGTGTCCAAAGTCTCTGTTGTTTCGTTTCTCTTCCTGGATTACCCTACTTCCCATTTCCTTTCCTTCTCCCACTGTCCTCTAGGTTACCCCTTATGCACCACAAGTAAGTGAAACCATGTGATACTTGACTTTCCCTACTTGGCTTATTTCACTCAGCATAATCTCTTCCAGTCCAGTCCATGTTGCTACAAAAGTTGGATATTCATCCTTTCTGATGGAGGCGTAGTATTCCATTGTATATATGGACCACATCTTCTTTATCCATTCATCTGTTGATGGGCACCTTGGCTCTTTCCACAGTTTGGCGATTTTCTCTCCGATTCTTGACTGTTGGCTCTTCAGTGCTTTTTTCTTAAACATTTTTTTCTCCCAGAAGAATTGTTCCTTACATTTTAAAACGTGAGAGCTTTTTTTCTCTACTGTTTGGCATAAGAAAACCTAACTATAAACGTTGTTAATTCCTCTCTTTGCAACAGTCTATAAAATCGAGACTTAACTTATTTTACCTCTGATTTTAGTACCTTGGCGCTTTGATTTAAAAATGTATTAACTACCTTATAGAACAAATTACATACTTAATAGAATTATATATTTAAACTTCACAGTAATAATATTTAGGATATTATAAAAAATTGTTTTAAAGATTTTATTTATTTGACAGAAACACAGCGAGAGAGGGAACACAAGCAGGGGGAGTGAGAGAGGGAGAAGTAGGCTTCCCGCCGAGCAGGGAGCCCGAAGTGGGACTCGATCCCGGGATTCCGGGATCATGACCTGAGCTGAAGGCAGTCGCTTAACCAACTGAGCCACCCAGACACCCCTAGGATATTATAAAATTCTTAATAAACTAGTCTACCTTCGGCCCAAACCATAAAAATCCAGTCAGTGAAGTAACCGAAAGAGAACAGTTTTCCTTATGCTAGTCACCTGTTGGGGCAAGTCGTCAGAAAAAGTGACTGCCAGTTGATGCCTGAGCCAGACCCAGGCGCTCCGAGGCTCCTCACCCCCTCCCCTGTCCACAGCAGGTGGGAATGCAGCGAGCCTTCCTGCTCTGGGAGGCGGCTCCAAGCACACAGCCTTGAAACAGTGATGTGGCATGGAGGACAACTGCACGTATACATGAATGAACCCACTGAAGGCCTTTATGAACTTTGAAGATTTAGAGGGTGAGTGCGGGGATCGTTCTTCATGCTACCCAAGATAGGCCTTGTTCGTTAAGCTCCCTCTGCTTATTAAAACTGCCACCACTTACCCACCTGGAGTGGCCTGCCTCTCTCTTCAGTCTGCCCCAGCCCTCCTGCAGAGGCGATGGTTTCACATGACAGCTGGGAAGCTCCCACTCACATCACCTTCGAGGGCCCTGAATGGAGCAAGCAGCTCAGTAAATGTACCTGCTCTCATACTAGAAGCCCCGGAACTAGGCTGACGACTACCATCTCTACACTGTCCTTAGTGACAGCTTAATCCCTGGTTAAACTTCAAGGAAGTACTGTTGGTAAAGCTGTTGGCAAAGCAGAGCCCTAGAGACTTAGGAGCAGAGAGAGCCTTGTCGTCAGCATACACTTAGGACATACTTAGAGTATACTTAGAACACATCACTGACTCGCCACAAATGGACACAACCCCATTTGTCAGCACAACGCTGTCCTCACATCCTAAATCAGCCTAATAAATAAGCCCTAATTCCCTTTGAGATTTTTTTAAAAAATTAACCATACTAAAGCAGAATAAAAGTGAAATTAACTTGGGTCTCAGTTCATCATATTCCTTTGGGAACTTAAAATACACAAAATTTAAAATCAATTTTCAGTCATTATTAGTGACGGCCACTCAAGCCTGAGGGCACCTCTCATATGCTGACAGAGGAGGAAATGGGAGAGCAGAAAGAATCAGGCTTACTTGAGACTGCACCAGAGGTCTGCAGGTCTCGACCCCTAGCTCACTGTCCATTCTGAGAATTTTCTGATGGCAGTAAAAAAACAAAAACAAAAAAACCAGCTGCTGTAAATTTTTATAATATATCCCTGCTCTCCAGCAGCCAAGTTGACTGTCCTGGAGCACATTCCCTACTCAAGTCTCCTTCCAAAGAATACTGTGGGAAGAGGAGGAAAAAGAGCCGTTCTATAGAACCTGTCTGACTTACAGTACTTCAACCAGGTGACCAAGATTAACCTCAAAAGCAGTTAAGTGACATTGATAGTATGTACCCTTAATATGGGATAAAAGTCACACTTTACCTCTGTGACGTTCCCTCCAAAATCCATAACCCCAATCTAATGAGAAAAACGTAAGACAAATTCAAACTGAGGGACATATCTAATCAGGATGCCTCAAACCAGTCAAGGTCATCAGAAATTCAAGGAGAGTCTGGGAAACTGTCACAGCCAAGAGGAGTCTAAGGAGTTATGACTAAATATAAGGTGGCATCCTGGATGGGATCCTGGGATGGGAAAACAACATTAGGTAACAAGTAAGGAAATAGGAGTCACAGACTTCGGCTAACAATTACATACCAGTACTGATTCACTCCCATGAACATACCATACTGATATGTACCAGTAACGGGGAAAAAGTGTGTGGTGTATGGGAGTGCTCTGTACTATCTTGGTGATTTTTCTACAGACCTCAAACTTCTTAAAATAAAAGATTTGTTATTTTTTTTTAAAGCTTATTTTTTAAAATTACATAGCAGGGCAGATATAACAAAAAGCTTAGCTAGATGTGTTTCTATAGTTATGAAAAATATTTTGCCATAATTGGTGTTTTGGTCTCCTAACATTTGTCAAAGAAATGTAAATATTGTAGAAAACAAACTTGGATTTTACTAGAGAAGAAAGTTCAGAGCTATTATATACTTCCTGAGCTAGCCTTTCTTCTTTTGGTTAAACTAAATGTGTGCTTAGGTCTGAACATAGTTAACAGCTTCCAGCTGCTGGGAGAATCAAATCGGAAGTCCTTACCCTGGCCTAGGTGAGGTCCTACATAATCCGGCTCCTGCCTACCTGCTTTGGCTTCATTTGATGTACTCTCCCTGCTCTTTTCACATCATGGAGCCATACGCTCTTTCTGTTCTCAAATCCTATTAAGCCTCAGGGCTTTCACCCCATTCTTGTCTGGTATCTGTTATCTAATGCTGGGTAGCAAACCATCCCCAACACTTAGTGTGGCTTAGTACAACCCCTACTGTTCACTCAGGGTGCTCTGAGTCAGATATTTGGGCTGGCCTCCCTGGGACACTCATGGAGCTGTGGTCAGCTGGCAGGTAGTGTAGGGATGGGGGGCTAAGTCATGGCTGGTGGTTAGTGCTGTTTGCTTAGGTTTTTCTAGCAGGCTTTTTTTAGGTGGCTGCAGGAGGGGCTCCAAAGTGAGAGAAGCATTTGTTTGATGAAAGCAAATTACAAAGCGAGTCCCTATTCAATCAGTGGGAACAGACTCCATCTCCGATGGAAGGAGTAACAAATATGTAGACATTTAAAATCTACCCTATGCATGAAGCTTTTCCTGAAACTTTTCAAAAACTGTCTCCCCTTAAAAATAATCTCTTCAAAGAGGCCTTTCCTAACCACTGCATTTAAAGTAGTTCTTCACCCTCCCTTCCCCATCTCTATTTCTTGGTTTGATTTGCTGTCATTACAATTATCCATTATTTCAATGAGCAGAAACGTAATTAACTCACATCTTTATTTTTTCTGCCACAACAGGACAGACAACTAGGTTTAACAAAAACTAGAGGAGCAGAGCACTTCGGTAAAAAGTGCTTTAGTAAAAATAATGAAAACAAATTTTGTCTCTTTAGTCCAGACAAAAAAAAAAAGACTTATTTTTAAAAAATCAAGGTAGAAAGTAGGCTGCAATGTTTCCAAGTAGTAAATTTAGGACTTCAGTCTCCAACATTAACATACCAATTTAGAAGTGTACTTTTTAAAGACCACCTCAGACACAAATAATCCTTCAACTGAGCCTCTGGTTTGTTTCATGTGTAAGAGAGCTCCCTTGGGATAAGGTTCGAGGGACTTGTTCTCATCTGTCAAAGCACAGTGGCAGTCGGCGTGTCCACACCCAGGGCCACTCTAGCCCACGGCCACTGCACAGCGGGAGCCCTGAGCCATGGCCTGATGGCCGGCATCATGCCTGACCCCGATCTACCCTTCTACAGAAGGTTGTACTACATAAGCATCACACTTTCCTGCCATACGGTCTGCTCAAATAAAAAGAGATCAAGTCATTACAGAATTTTTTTCCCATTTTATTTTTTTTATGAATGACAGACCTACTCAATTTTATTCAGTTTATTTAAATAAGGATAAGGCTACTTAAAAGACCTTTTACATACAAAAATGTACAAGGTTAAACTTTCTGTACTGAATTACAAAACCTGCACACGCATTTAATAAAAGAGCACACTTAAAAACATTTTGACCATTTTGTAGCCTCTAAAAATTACTGAAGTGGCACAGTAGTAAATAGAGGAAGCTCTTACATACATATGATTTAATCTACTGGCAGTTTTACTTAATGTAAGTTTTAAAAAAGGTCATTGCTATTGAGTGAGTCTCTGGACCAGTTTTAGAATCCTCTCTCAAAACTTAAGTCAAGCAAAATATTATTTCAAATAATAATTACAATTCTGAAGAATTTTAATACTAGCAAAAATATTATGGCCTCATAGTAGTACTTGAACCAACTTTCCAAAGTGCCCGGCAGCTGTCGAGATTACTAAAGCTACTGTGGTAGACCGTACGGCCTTGACAGCCACTGGGAAGCAATTCAGGGCCCTTGGTGCTGCAGGGGCTTGAGATTTCCGGAATTCACACAGCAGTCTATGATCCCTCAAATGTAAGAGGACCGGGGGTCATCCTATCTCTTCACTCCTCAATGAATGCGAAGGGCCAAGCATTATGATGTGCAAACCTAAGCCTGACGCTTAGGGTCTACAGAAAGGAGGATGGAGAATGGAAGAAAACTAAGTCAAGATGTGGGAAAGGAGGATGAGAAAAAAGAAAATGGGGGACAAAGAAGAAGGGGAAGAAAAGAACAGGATCGCCTGCCAAGGGCAGGAAGTGGTAAAGTGCCTATAACTACACCTCGGAAGCCACTCGCTGACCCGACCACCATCCAGTTGCCTACCGAATAAAAAAAGGTGGGTCTGTTGGAATATGAAATCAACAGCAACATTAACCCATGTTAGTGAGTAGAGGGTATTCCAAAGTTGTTTGCCATTCAAATCAAGTCCTTCTAAAGCACACCAAAGCAACCCTTGAAAACCTAAGATGCTCGACACTTCTGCTTCAGATTCTCATCATCCAGGAGGCTTCATGACGTGGAGGAAGACATTTCAAGACAAGCTGCATCTGTCCACCTTGAGAAGGCACAGCACTCTGAGATGTCGGTATTATGTAATACACAGTATGTGGTTTAGCACTTCTCCACCTTTCAAACTCAAAATACCTCAATAATATGCTGCTATATGAGCACTGATTCTGAATGATCATAATATAAACTTCAATTTGAAGCAACAGTGTTACACAGTTCAGCTGTTAGTACCAACCTACTCTGTAAGTGAAATACACAAATTAAAAATTAATTTTATTGAGTAACTAAAAATAAGTTCCCACTGACTTAAAATCGTCAAATGGCTGACTCTCTTAACTAAGAGAGAAATGCAGATGAAAGCAGAAGGGACAACTGAATTATCAAGTATAATTTGACACTAAAATTTGCACTTTTAAAGTCTCCCTTAATACACAGTTATGTAGAGGGTTACAGTTGTCCTTCAATAGTATTATACATATCAGCCCTGCAGGTAACTAGATATTCACTCGTTTGGCATAACATTAATAATTTATGCAACCCATGGTATGTATCAAGTTCACCTTATCTGTACAGATTTATAGTCTGGATAAAGGCAGAATGGCTAAAAATTGTACGGTTCAAGTTTTAGTACAGTACTTACGCGCCAGGCTGAATGAATTTGTAAGGCTATTTAATAGCTGAACTAAAATACTTGTTTTAACAAATCAGAAGAGGAAGGAGACTGCTGTAAAAAGTTAATGAAAAGATGAACCCCAATTTGAAGATCAGTCATATAAGGAAAAAAGTATAAAGTATCCTCTGCACTTGGTTAGAAATACAAGGCAAAAAAGTGGATAGAAGAATATGTGGCTAGAAGGTATAATACTCAGTGTTCCACTGACTTCCATTGCAGACTGGGACTCGGTAACACTGCAGTAACGAACACAAAACCTCACAGGGTAATGTGTGTGGCAGCCCTGTGGGAGGCCACCTTCCCCGGGCAGGGGGCCCTGTCCGGCCGGTACGCATCTCCTACACGGTCACTCTGCAGTACCCACCGCCTTCAGCACCCTTTCTGCCTACTCCAGACCATGCTAAGCTTCCCCCCACTTACCACTGTCCCTCCTGGACTCTCTCAAGTGCTGGAATTCCAACCCCCTCTCCTATGCTCTCAATCTGCGGCCATAAGGTACCACCTCAAACATGACTATATCACCTGAAGATTTTTAAAGTCCTTCTCTTTGGAAGGATGAAGCTCCTAGGAAGGAGTGACACCTGAGCTCCTACAGTGAGATCACAGACTGCTCATGAAAACAGTGAGGACTGCTGCATGACAGGGACATCTCAAAGCGTGGACCAGCTGTGAGACTGACCAGGTAGCTCCTAATACGCCAATTCTGTTATGACTTCAAGGGAAAGAGCAACAGCAAGCACTGATTTCCCTTTTTGATTCTTATGGGAAAAAGCAATGTAAGCACTTAAAGAAGAGCAATTTCATCTGGATATTCGGAATAGTTTATTGGCAGCACTACAAATATGCTTTTCTTGGTGAACCTTGAGGAGGCGTTTGGCAGTATTTACTAAAATATTGGGATAAACTGTTAAATTCTTTTGCTAGGGAAAATAAATAAAAATTGTGAACTTCTAAAATATTTTGAGTTTAAACAAAATCTCAAATTTCCCCAAACACTGAAACAGAGTATTAAAAATAATTCTTAAAATTCATCAGATGCTTTGTATCAGACTTGCAGCTACTAACGGACTGGGATCAGTGTAAAAGACTTAGAGTGAGTCACCTGTTTAAAAAAAAATTCTTTCCTAGTAAGGGCACAAAAGGCAAAAATTAAAAAAAAAAAAAAAAAAGAAGTAGAAGAAGAAGAAGGAAGGGGAAAGGAAAGACTTTTTCGAACCTAATTTTAAACCTCTTAAGAAAATTCCACAATAATCAGGATCTCTGTAAGTACTGTCAATATATGTGAACTTGCTTGAAAAACTACAGTTACAGTCATATTTACATTTTTGGAAACTTTCCTTCAGGGCCAGGTAACGTGCTGTATCTTCCTCTTTGCTTCTGGGGGCTTCAGGTTATTCTGAAAAGGCATGAACAGAAACCAGTTCACACTTGCAGAAATGTCAGGATAGCTGGAAATGAGCACTTAAAACCACCAAAGTTTACTACTAATATACAAACGGTAGACCACTGCTGCCATCTGGTGGGAGAAGATTTTAGAAGACTGGGAAAAAAGCAGGTCTCCGCGGCCACCCATTTTTCCCATCTGTGGTTCTCAATTCTTTGCCTATTAGAATCACCCACAGCACTTAACATGCCCAGATCTGGGCCTTATCCCAGAACAAATTAAGTCAATCCATACAAGGTGGTGGGGAAAAGGCTCTGATTTCTGTCTGGGTTTTATGGAAGCTACTTCACGTAATCCCAAGGTGCATTGAGAATTGAAAATGATTGAGGACTGCAGACCTGCTTCTTCCCTGCCTACCCCATCACCTTCCCCAACCTCACAGTCCAAGATCTTAATACTACTAAATTAAAAAAAAAAAAAAAATCACACCTCTGAGAGTAAACTTTTTCCACGTAGAAAGATGTGTTTTAAGAGACTGAAAAGATCTATAAAGAACTACTCAAACTCAACACCCAAAGGGAAGATGAACACATCAAAAAATGGGCAAGAGACATGAAGAGGCACTTCTCCGAAGAAGATATACAAACGGCCAACAGACACATGAAAAAATGTTCAGCGTCACTAGCTATCAGGGAAATTCAAATCAAAACCACTCTAAGATACCACCTTACACCAGTCAGAATGGCCAAAATTAACAAGACAGAAAACAACAAGTGT
>PITA01018826.1:0-39290 GCA_004023965.1 Spilogale gracilis | reverse complement strand
CCTTTGTCTATAGTGTCATTTGCAAATATCTTCTCCCATTCTGTGGGTTGCCTCTTTGTTTTGTTGACTGTTTCCTTTGCTGTACAGAAGCTTTTTATTTTGATGAAGTCCCAGAAGTTCATTTTCGCTTTTGTCTCCTTTGCCTTTGGAGACGTGTCTTGAAAGAAGTTGCTGTGGCCGATGTCAAAGAGGTTACTGCTTATGTTCTCTTCCAGGATTTTGATGGATACCTGCCTCACATTGAGGTCTTTCATCCATTTCGAGTTTGCCTTTGTGTGTGGTGTAAGAGAATGATCTAGTTTCATTCTTCTATACGTAGTTGTCCAATTTTCCCAGCACCATTTATTGAAGAGACTGTCTTTTTTCCACTGGATATTTGAAATATACAATTTTAACCTTACATCTAAAGGACCTAGAAAAAGAACAACAAACAAAACCCCAAAACAGTAGAACAAAGGCAATAATAAGTATTAGAACAGAAATAAATGATATAGAAATTTAAGAAAATAGAAGAGATCAATGAAACCTGTAAATGGTTCCTTTAAAAAATCAATAAAATCAGAGGAGGGTCAAGATGGTGGAAAAGTAGGTGTCCCCATTTGAAAGGGTCCCCTGAAGTGTGCTAAATACCTGCAAAAACACTGTGAGCACCCATGAAATCAGCCTTAAATGTAATATTACACACTTCTGGATCTCCACAGGGAACGAAGAGCATCAGCAAAGAGGTAAAGTGGAGTAAGAATGCTCAGAGTGATATCCGAAGACAAAGGGCTGGGGGAGGGAGCCCACAGAAGCGACCCATTGGAAAGCAATACCCAAGTATGAACGTGCTCTGTGCTTGGGGAGCAGAACCAAATTGCAGTCTGATTAAAAGCAGTCAAAAGCAGAGGGTCTTAAGAGGCAACCATGGAAAGCTGACTACCATTGGCAGGGATATAAAGCTGCAACTCCGGGATGGGGATAGAAACCTGTCCCCGGTGCCGCATGAGGGCACCTGGTGGTTTGGAGTGTCTTTAAAACTGCCGCATTTTTCCCGCCTCCTGGGCCAGGTGCGCAGAACCCGCAAGGGAGGCGATTCTGAAGGCTTCTGTGCGATCTGTGGGACTGTGGGATCTTAGTGCTTCCTGCATGGGTGTGGACTACAGAGACTCTCTGGGCAGAGACAAGGTCTCAAGATCCAAAATCAGTAGTGGTTTCTGTGGCACCGGAGAAAAGCAACAAGTGGGGTTTCAGGCGCCATTCTGACTAGTGGCTGTGGTGCATGCTGCCTGTGAGAAGTGGCAAGATGCAGGGGAAAATACAGACAGTGTGTGCCCTGCACCATCCATAGGGGAGCTAGCTGAGGCCTCTCTCTGAGATGGAGGTGTGGGTGCAAATATCTTGCTCTGGCCTGACGTTCCAAAAAGCTGCAAAAAGCTGCGAAAGAACAAATCCTCCAGAAAACAGAAGCCTGAAAACCTATTTGCCATGGAACTCAGCCCCTAGAAAGGGGGCAGAGAGACTCAGCCCAGGTAACACTGACTGAAAAACAGCATGGCAGGCCCCTCCCCCAGAAGACAAGCCAGAAGAACAAGACGACAACACCAAAGGGTCTCCATACACCTATAAAACCCCAACATCGGGGGAAAAGCAATATATTAAGCTCCTGATACTACCTCAAAAGCTGTGCATTTTATAGATACAGCTTTTCATTTTATTTTCTTTTTAACTTTTTTCTATTTTTATTTTTTAAATTTTCACATTAAATTTTAAATTCATTCTCATGGTTTTTGTTCTTTTATTTATTAACCCACCTATTATTACAACGTGATATGTAATAGAACACTCCATGATAACTTTTTATCTTGAACTTTTTTCAAACACGTGCCTGTGCTTTTGTTGTTGTTGTTTCTTTTGTTTGTTTTTTGTTTTTTTTTTCCTTTTTTTCTCTCTTCTTTCCTCTCTTCTTTTTTCTTATAAATATACATATAGTTATAAGCTTCAAGGTAATCCTTCATTCCTATTCAATACTACCCCTATATATAAACCAGTTTTAATTTCCCTATATCTCTAGAAAGTGGACTCATCTAACAATAATAACAAGACACACCCAGGAGGATCTGAAATACTTTCCTTGCCCACAACGAGGGTTTGCACTCATCTTCCCATCCAATCCCTCTGTCAGTGTTTCTGTGTAATTGTTTTTGCCTTTGTAATATATAAATATTGTTCCTGGGGGTCATTTGTGTTGGATTTAGCTTTTTGATTTATTCAACTGTCTTTTACTTTCAATGGTCTTTTCCTTTACTCTTTTTTGTTTTTGTACCATATAAATCCTACCATTGGGGCCCATTTTGGTCGGGTTTTTTTCTTGCTTCTTTTATCTTTTTCCCTCTCTTTTTTCTTTCTTCTTCCTTTTTGGTGGTGATTACTGATTTCTCCGAAACCTTCCAATGAGCAACTCACCTGGACAGTGGTTGATATATTCAGCTATACATCCACTCAACCACCCCTCACCAAGATTATTCATAGGAGGAGCAACCAACAAAGAAAAACTAAGAGATTGCAACCTATGTCAGCGAACTACTGGAAATGAACATAAACAATATGACAGAAATGGAATTCAGGGTAGCAATCATTGAGAAATGGCTAAGTTGGAAAAGAACATTAATGGCAAGATAGAAGCTCTAAGGACAAAAGTGAAAGCCGAACTGGCAGAAGTTAAAAAGGCTATTAATGAGATGCAATCTAACTTAAATATGCTAACAACTAGGGTAAGTGAAGCTGAAATTTGTATTAGTGATTTAGAAAACAGATGGATTGAGAAGGAGGAGCAAGAAAAGTCCTGGAACAAACATCTAAAATCCATGAAAATAGAATTAAGGAAATAAATGATGCCATGAAACACTCCAATATCAGAATTATTGGAATCCCTGAGGGAGTTGAGAGAGAGAGATAAGCCTAGAAGATATAGTTGAACAAATCATGGATGAAAATTACCGTAATTTAGGGAACAAAACAAGTGTTCATGTCCTAGAGGCAGAGGGGATACCCCCCAAGATCAATGAGGCTAGAAAAACCTCCAGGCACATAATTGTGAAATTTATGAATCATAAAATCAGAGAATATGTCCTAAGGCCAACTAGGGGGAAGTGATCCCTTACGTATAGAGGGAAGGCCATCAGAATAACGTCAGACCTATCTACATAAACCTGGCAAGCCAGAAAGGGGTGGCAAGACATATTCAGGAAATTACATGAAAAAGTATGCAAGCGAGGGTAATGTACCCAGCAAGGTTGACTTTCAAAATGGAAGGAGAGATGGAGCTTCCAGGACCGCCAAGGTTTAAAAGATTATGTGACCTCCAAGCCAGCACTACAAGAAATATTAAGGAAGGTTTTATGAAAGAGAAACCCAAGAGTGACACAGTACAGAAATTTACAGAGATAATCTATAGAAACATGAACTTCACAGGCATCATGATGTCAATAAAAACATATCTATTAATAATCATTCTAATTGTGAATGGCCTAAATGCTCCAATAAAAAGGCACAAGGTTGCAGACTAGATAAATGACAGGACCTGTCCCCATGCTGTTTGCAAGAGACACATTTTGAATCTAAAGACACTTCCAGACTGAAAGTGAGGGGATGGAGGACCGTCTTTCATGCCAATGGGCCTCAAAAGAAAGCCATGGTAGTGATTCTCATATCAGACAAAATAGATTTTAATCTAAAGGCTTCTCAGAGACACAGAAGGACACTACATCATTCTCAAAGGTTCTGTACACCAAGAAGACCTAACAATTGTAAATATTTATACCCCCAACAGGGGAGCAGCCAACTACATAAGCCAACCATTAAGCAAAATAAAGAGTCATATTGATACAAAAACATTAATTGCAGGTGATTTTAACACTATCAGCAATGGACGATCATCTAAACAGAAAATGAACAAAGAAACAAGAGCTTTGAATGACATATTAGACCAGATGGATCTCATAGATATATTCAGAACATTCCACCCTAAAACGGCAGAATACTCATTCTTCTTGAGTGTACATGGAACTTGGTCCGGAATAGACCACATGATAGGTCACAAATCAGGGCTCAATCGATACCAGATGACTGAGATTATTCCCTGCATATTCTCTGCCACAAAGCTGTGAAACTGGAACTCAACCACAACAAAAAGTTCAGAAGAAAATCAAACACTTGGAAGCCAAAGATGATCCTGCTCAAGAATCTTTGGATCAACCAGGAAACACTTCATGGAAACCAATGAGCATGAAGATACATCGATCAAAAACCTATGGCATACAGCAGAGGCAGTCCTAAGGATGAAATATGTAGCCATCCAAGCCTCCCTCAAAAAAAAAAAACACCTGAAAAATCCCAAATACAACTCTTGTTACATCTTAAAGAAATGGAAAGCCAACAACAAATTAAACCAACCCCACACACAAGACTAGAAATAATTAAGATTAGAGCAGAGATCAATGAATTAGGAAGTAGGGATCCAGTAGAACACATCAATGGAACTAGAAGCTGGTTCTTTGCAAGAATTAATAAGATCGATAAATCATTTGCCAAACTAATCCAAAAGAAAAGAGAGAAGACCCAAAGTAATAAAATTATGAATGAAAGGGGAGAGATCATGACTAACATCAAGGAAATAGAAAAAATCATCAGAAATTACTATCAACAGTTATATGCCAATAAATTTAACAACTTAGAAGATATGGATGCATTCCTGGAAACGTATAAACTTCCAAGACTGAAAGAGAAAGAAATTGACAATCTGAATAGACCAATATCTAGTAATGAGGTTGAAGCAGTGATCAAAAACCTCCCAAGAAATAAGATCCCAGGACCTGACGGATTCCCTGGGGAATTCTACCAAACAATCAAAGAAGAAGGAACACCTATTCTCCTGAAGCTGTTTCAAAACATAGAAACAGAAGGAAAACTTCTAGACTCTTTCTATGAAGCCAGCATTACCCTAATCCCCAAACCAGGCAAAGACCCCATCAAAAAGGAGAACTTCAGACCAAAATCTGATGAATATTGATGCCAAGATTCTTAACAAGATCTGCTGGGAACCAGCCTCAGCAGAGATGTGGGTCCCGAACCAAGGGATGTCTGGCGGGCGATATAATGACATGGACATGGAGATCTGATACAAGCTGACAGACCCGAGGTCAGTCAGGAGAGACCTATGAAGCAGGCTCAGGCTCATGCTCTGGCTCTCTAGCTCTGGCTCTCTAGCTCTGGATCTGGCCCTCTTGCTCTGCTTCCATCTCTGCTTCTGGCTCTCTTGCTCTCTGTCTGCTTCTGTTTCTGTTGCTCTCTTTGCTTCTGTCTCTCTTTCTCTCTTTGCTTCTCGGTTTCTGTCTCTCTTTTTTGCAGGCTCTCTGCCTTTGCCTCTGCCTTTTCCTTTGCTTCTGGCTCTGCCTTTGTGTCTCTTGACTGTCAAGGGTCCCAGTCTTTTATTATTCAAAAGTGAGGAAGTTGGGGGATGCAGTTAGGTTAAATTTAAACAAAGTGATTCATAGTAGGCAGAGTCAAGCCTTTCTTTCTTTTTTTTTTTTAAAGATTTTATTTATTTGACAGAGAGAAACACAGCCAGAGAGGGAACACAAGCAGGGGGAGTGAGAGAGGGAGAAGCAGGCTTCTCGCCGAGCAGGAAGCCCGATGTGGGACTCGATCCTGGGTCTCCAGGATCATGACCTGAGCCGAAGGCAGTCGCTTAACCAACTGAGCCACCCAGGCATCCCAGAGTCAAGCCTTTCTAAGAAACCGGCCTTTACCATCAAAAGGGAAGTTTGTGAATAGACTCAGTTTGATAGTTGAGCAGGAAAAACAAAAGGCAAGTAAAGATGGTGTTGGTGACCATGATATTAGCGTAACTCCAGATTCTTGGTGGGGAAAACCCGGAGGAACTTTCATTCACATTCACAGGCATCTCCAGCAAAGTTTCCCGTGGCTTGGGCCTGGTGGGAGGGGCGGATCCCGCACCGTCCTCGACAAAGATCCTTGCTAATAGGATCCAACAATACATTGAAATGATTATCCACCACGACCAGGTGGGATTTATCCCAGGGATGCAAGGGTGGCTCAACACTTGCAAATCAATCAACATGATAGAACAAATCTATAAGAGAAGAGTGAAGAACCACATGGTCCTCAATTGATGCAGAAAGAGCATTTGACAAAATACACATCCATTCCTGAGTAAAACTCTTCAAAATATAGGGATAGAGGGAACATTCCTCAACCTCACAAAATCTTTCTTTGAAAAACACACAGGAAATATCATTATCAATGGGGAAAAACTTACAACCTTCTCACGGAGATCAGGAAGAAGATAAGGATGCCCACTCTCACCACTATTGTTCAACGTAGTATTAGAAGTCCTAGCAACAGCAATCAGACATCAGAAAGAAAAAAAGGTATTCAACTTGGCAAAGAAGAAGTCAAACTCTCTCTCTTTGCAGAAGACATGATATTCTATATGGAAAACCCAGAAGACTACCTCCAAACTACTAGAACTCATACAACAATTCAGTAATGTGACAGTATACAAAATCAATGCACAGAAATCAGTTGTGTTCTTATACACAAACAATGAAAATATATAAAGGGATATCAGAGAATCAATTATATTTACTACAGCACCCAAAACCATAAGATATCTAAGAATAAACCTAACCAGAGAAGTTAAGGATCTGTACTTGAGGAACTATAGAACACTCCTGAAAGAAATTGAAGAAGACACAAGAAGATGGGAGAGCATTCCATGCTCATGGATCAGAAGAATAAACATTGTTAAAATGTCAATACTGCCCAGAGCAATCTATACTTTCAATGCCATCCATCAAAATTCCACCAACACTTTTCAATGCATTGGAACAAACAATCCTAAAATGTATATGGAACCAAGAAAGACCCCTAATTGCTAAGGAATTGTTGCAGAAGAAAAACAAAGCTGGGGTCATCATATTACCTAGTTTCAGGCTATATTACAAAGTTGTGATCGCCAAGACAGCATGGTACTGGCACAAAAGCAGACAAATAGGCCAATATAACAGAGTAGAGAGTCCAGATATGGACCCACAAATCTATGGTCAAATCATCTCTGACAAATCAGGAAAAGATATCCAGTCTGAAAAAGACAGTCTCTTCAATAAATGGTGCTAGGAAAATTGGACAGCTACGTATAGAAGAATGAAACTGGGGCGCCTGGGTGGCTCAGTTGGTTAAGCGACTGCCTTCGACTCAGGTCATGATTCCAGAGACCTGGGGTTGAGTCCCACATTGGGCTCTCTGCTCGGCAGGAAGCCTGCTTCTCTCACTCCCCCTGCTTGTGTTCCCTCTCTGGCTGTGTTTCTCTCTGTCAAATAAATAAAATCTTAAAAAAAATAAGAATGAAACTGGATCTCTTACGCCACACACAATGATAAACTCAAAATGGATGAGAGACCTCAATGTGAGGCAGGAATCCATCAAATCTTGGAAGGGAACATAGGCATTAACCTCTTTGATATCGGCCACAGCAACTTCTTTCAAGACACATTTTCAAAGGCAAAGGAAACAAAAGCGAAAATGAACTTTTGGGACTTCTTCAAAATAAAAAGCTGTGCACAGCAAAGGAAACAGTCAGTAAAACAGTCCAGCAACCCATGGAATGGGAGAGGATAATGACACTACAGACAAAGGGCTTATATCCAAGATCTATAATGAACTACTCAAACTCAACATCCCAAAAGAAGATGAACACATCAAAAAATGGGCAGGAGACATGAAGAGGCACTTCTCCATAGAAGACATACAAATGGTAAGAGATACAAGAAAAAATGGTCATCATCACTATCTATTAGGGAAATTCAAATCAAAACCACACTGAGATACCACCTTACAGCAGTCAAAATGGCCAAAATTAACAAGACAGAAAACAACAAGTGTTGAGAGGCTGTGGAGAAAGGGGAACCCTTTTACACTGTTGGTGGGAATGCAAGTTAGTGCAACCACTTTGGAAAACAGTGTGGAGATTCCTTAAAAAAAATAAAAATCAAGCTACTGTATGACCCTGCAATTGCACTACTGGGCATTTACCCCAAAGATACAGATGTAATGAAAAGAAGGGCCATATATACCCCGATGTTCATATCAGCAATTGCCACAATTGCCAAACTGTGGAAAGAGCCAAGGTGCCCTTCAACAGATGAATGGATAAAGAAGATATGGTACATATACACAATGGAATATTATGCCTCCATTGGAAAGGATGAGTAGCCAACTTTTGTAGCAACATGGATTGGACTGGAATTGATTATGCTGAGTGAAATAAGCCAAGTAGAGAAAGTCAAGTATTACATGGTTTCACTTACTTGCAGTGCATAAGGGATAATATAGATGACAGTAGGAGAAGGAAAGGAAATGGGAAGTAGGGTAATTCGGGGAGAGAAACGAAGCATGAGAGACTTTGGACACAGAAACAAACTGACGGTCTTAGGAGGAAGGGAGTGGGGGAATTGGTGAGCCTCGTGGTGGGTATTGAGCGCACGTATTGCATGGAGCACTGGGTGTGGGACATAAACAGTGAATCTTGGAACACCGAAAATAAATACATAAATAAATTAACAGCTAAAAAAAATCAGAAAAAATTGATAAACCTCTAGCCAGACTTTTCAAGAAAAAAATAAGAAAAGACTCAAATAAAACTCAAATGGTAGATGACACATTGCAATCAGCACTGCAAAATACAAACAATTATAAGCCAATGAATTGGACAACCTAGAAGAAATGAATAAATTCTTAGGAACACATAACCATCCAAACTGAAACAGAAAGAAATAAAGAATTTGAACATGCCTATTGCCAGCAAGGAAATTCATCAGTATTCAAAAATCTCCCAACAAACACAAGTCCAGGACCAGAATCCTTTAAAGGTGAGTTCTACCAAACATTTAAAGAAGAGTTAATGCCTATTCTTCTCAAACTATTATAAAAATAGAAAAAGAAGGAAAACCTCCAAATTTATTCTGTGAGGCCAGCATTACCCTGATACTGAACCCAGATAAGTACAGCACTGCAATAGAGAATTAGTGGCCAATATCCCTAATGAATATAGGTGCAAGAATCCTCAGTAAGTATACACACACACACACACAAACACACACGGTGGGATATTATTCAGGCATACTAAATAATGGAATCTTGTCATTTGCAACAATATGGATGGAGCTAGAGAGTATAATGCTAAGTGCAATAAGTCAGAGAAATATAAATACCTTATGATTTCACTCATCTGTGAAATTTATGAAACAAAATAAATGAAGTAAGGAAAATGAGAGAGACAAACCAAAAAGCAGACTCTTAACTATGGAAAACTATCTGATGGTTACCAGAGGAGAGGTTGATGTGGGGGTAGGTTTAAATAGGTTATGGGGATTAAGGAGTGGGTTTATCATGATAAGTACTAGTTGATTTATGGAATCATTGACTCACTGTATTGTACTCCTGAAAGTAATATAACACTGTATGTTAACTAGCTAAAATTAACATACAAACTTTTAAAAAAGATATTAAGTATTTTGTTCTAGGTCACACAACCAACAATTGGCAGATCTAAGGTTTAGCCTCAGCAGGCTGGCTAGTGCCTGAGTTCTCAGCTATCAAGCTATACTGCTTCCATGTCTAGGGCTGTTCCTGGTCTGCTTAATTGAAGCAGAGAGGAAGCGGCAGGGGTAGGGAAGAGAGAGAGAGAAACTATGAGAAAAACCGTATGCTTAATCTGATGATGAGTGGTGTCTGACTGCCCAGTAGTTTACTGTTTAAATGAAGCCCATGGGTGCCTGGGTGGCTCAGTGGGTTAAAACCTCTGCCTTCGGCTTAGGTCATGATCTCAGGGTCCTGGGATCGAGGCCCACATCGGGCTCTCTGCTTGGCAGGGAGCCTGTTTACTCTGCGCTCTCTCTATCTGCCTCTCTGCCTACGTGTGATATCTCTCTGTCAAATAAATAAATAAAATCTTTAAAATAAATAAATAAAGCCCATAAATATATAATTTGGACATGGGGTCAGAGGGCATAGCTGGTTAAATGAGTCATGAATTCACAAAATGTAACTATCTAGGAGATTAAGCTTCAAAACTAAATACTGGGCCTGACATTAAGGAAAGCATTCATTGCTCATACCAGTCTTAAATTGACACACAATTGAGTTTGCCTGCCCCAGAAAGATCTGAGCCTGATAGGAAAGCTTTGTATTTCCTCTCAAGGGGCTTTTAGACCCTTGATTCTCTTTTCCAACCAGTGCTTTCTACCCTGAGTACAGGCAGATTGTCTGGTCCACTGGCTTAGTTGAAATAGGAATGAAATAAGTTCCCTTGGCTCCTCTCCCCCTACAAAACAGGTCTGAAATAAATCCATGTAAAGGAACAGGAGGAAACTGCTGTTCCTAGGTATTTATTCAAATATATATTCAGTCTTTGGCCACATGAGTCGGTGTAGGAAGGGCTTCTGGGTAGTGGTCTAGAGTTGAGTCTGTGCCAACTGGGAACAGAAAACCAAAGAGGTCTGAAATTCTAAACCTGTACCTGGAACATTGATATTCATAGGCTGCAGTAGAGAATACCTTCCATGACACATTTCCTCTACATCCAATACTGTTTGAGTCAGCAGAGCTATGCTTTTATTCACTCATTCATTTATTCATTCATTTAGTTATACAGTCATTAAAAAATATTTATTGAATACCAAGTACTGCTCTATGTGCTGGAGATATAGCAATGAAAAAAAAACAATCTTGGCCTTCACAGAGCTTACAGTTTGTAAAGGGAGACAACAAATCAATAAGCAAATAATCGTATAACTTTTCATATAGTGAAAAGAAAACCATGATAATAAGATAGTGATGCAGTGGTGCAGTTTCAAAGAAGGTGGTCAGAGAAGAATTCCTTTTGGAAAGATGAAAGAGCTAAACTTACAGAGAGCTAGGAGAAAAGTCTTCAGACAGAGTCAAATTCTTAACCCTATGTCTGATCCTCCCCTAAAACTCGGCCCTTCACAACCAAACAATTCCATGTATCCTTATTCTTTAACTTAAGGAAATCATTCATCACCCTTTCCTGAGGTTCCCTTACTTGGTACCAACTTCATGCCTTCCGCCTTTCGTAAGGCAGCTGAAATTTTAAAATAATGCTTTATGTTAAGTTACAACTGAAAACAAGTCATAGCTTTTTAGCTTTGAGGAAGTTAAGAGACTTGTTTGAGGTCGAACAGCTACCAAGAAGCAGAGGCTGGACTTAACATCTGAAAGTTTTAACTCCCTATCCACTGCGTTTTTCACTTTGCCATGAGCTTCTCAAGGCATGGTGGGAGCACGGTGGCACACGTAAGCATCAGACATTTTAGGTGAATGTGAGCACACAGGTAGCTCTTCCTAGGGACTAGTGTTTAGAATAAATGATGATATTCCCATTCCCCATTGTCATTCCCATCTAGATAAGTGTTCTGAGGTGTATGTTGGAAAAACCCATGAGCAACCAGCCTGGGGAGGGTCACAAACCATGCCACAAGGAAGAGCTTAAAGAAATGGTCATGTTTATCTTGAAGAATAAGTGGTGTGTATGTGTGTGTGTGTGTGTGTGTGTGTGTACATGCGTGCACATGCGCTTGTGTATAGGAAGGTGTCATTCAGGAAAAATCAGAGTTTGAATCCGTAATAAAGATCTTGAAATGTTTTAAGAGGACTGTTGTTTAGTACTTGGCTTTTTCTGTATGGTCTAGAAAATAGTGTTCTAACAAATGGTTGAAACCACCGAATGGTGAATTTCAGCTCAAAACAAGTAATGGCTTTGAAAACTTCATAGTCAGTTTCCTGTTACTGAAAATATTCCAGCAGCTGCTGGACAGAACTCATCAGAGATAGTAAGCTTTGGAAATACATCTTACCTGTATAGCTATGGGTTGATATAAACATTCTGAACCTTAGTTTCTTACTCTTTAAAGTAGTGATAACAATTCCTTCTTTTCAGGCTTCTGGGAAGGATTAAAGAAAATGGTATGTTGAAAGACCTAGCACCATGCGTACCCAAAGTAGGTGATTCCTCTTTCTTTTCCTTCCATTCCCCCAACCTCATAACAGTGTAGAGAGGATTCCTATGCAGGGAGGTTGGGAAGAAATGACCTTTTAATCCATTTTGAGTATAAAATTCAATAATTCATTCTATAGTCATCAACAACTTTATTCATTATTTGATCATGCTTAGGATACTTTTACTGTATGACATGGAAATTATGTGGGTGACTATGTCTCCTGCTACATTGTAAGCTTCCCAAGAGCATTGCTGTACCCTTTTGCTGTCAGAGTAAGTGCTTATTGGGGCACCTGTCTGGCTCTGTCAGTACAGCATGCAAGTCTTGAACTTTGAGCCCCACATTGGGGTAGAGTTTATTTAATAAAAACAAATTAATAATAATAGTAAAAAGAATAAGTACTTATTGCATTTAACTGATTTTGGAGGAACAGTGATCTCTATGCTGAATAACTGAAATAACCAGGAGTCTTTATCCTCAGGGAGCTGATTGTCTTAAATAAAATGGACATGGACAAATGAACATACAGGATTTAATATCTTCAGACTGTGGTAAGCATTGGAGATTATCGGGTGGCTCGGGTGAGGTTGAATGGCAATAAGTGAGTAGCAAAGGGATCAGGATAAAATGTGGAACTTTCCTTGGTTATACTTCCTGGAAGAAGTGTGATTTTGGGAGCTATTTGAACCACGAGAGGCAAAAGCCAACAGACATTGGCTTTTTCCTGAGAGAAGGCAAAGATTTAAGATGCACTTGGGAGGTTGGCCCTGGGGATTCAGATCAGAATATTGAAACAGTTTATTCCTGTGACCCAAGAGACATCTTGTCAGATGCTATTGGAAGATAGGACGTGTTATTTAGTGGCATTCACACAGCACAGTCTAAGAGTATAGGCTCTAGAGTCAGACTGTTTGGATTTTATCTTGGCTCCACTACTGACTAACCATGTGACCTTGGGCAAGTTTTTTAACCACTGTACCTCACTTCTCTCATCTCTAAAATAAGAACAATAATAGTGTTTACCTCATAGGGTGGTTGTTGTAAGGATTAAGAGTTAATATATGTAAAAGGTTTAGAACAGTCCCTGGCATAGAGTAAGCACTTTACAAGTGTTTATTATTATCTAATGAATGGTCTTTAGATCCTGAGATATATACTTGGTGCTTATAGTAATTTCAGGATGAGTTTTGGAGCATTTATATTCCAGACCATCTCATGGAGTGATTAGCTCCTTAGCAGTGGCTGTGGTAGAAGTGGTAACATCTAACTCAAAGAGATGGAAGAAATTTCTGCTAACTGCAATTGTGCCAGAGATGAATGGACCATTTTAGGAGAAGAGAACCTCTTCATTGTTATAGGTGTTAGAGTTGAGACTAGATAACTATTTAGTGGGGATGCTGCGGGAGGGATTGAAAGATGGAAGTGAGATTTTGCTATACCCTAAATTCTCTGATTTCTTGATACTTGTCAGCAGAAGTGTTGGCTATGGGGTGGGGATACTGCTGCTTGAAATATGGGTGACTTGTCTATTTTTTTTTTGATATTATAAGCAGAGTTGGGCAGTCACTTCAATCAGAATTCTAACTGCACATGGATAGAGCTGGGATCAAATTTCATGTTTCAAGGTCTAAAATTTCTCAAAAGTACTTTTGAGACTCAAGGGACAAGGGGTTTTGTTTCTGTTTTGCCAGAAATTAGCTGTGTAACATTAGGCATGTTGCTTATATTCTCTGGGCCTCAGTTTTCTAACAGACAGCACAAGTTTTAGACTAGATTTTCTGTGTGGCCTTATCATGTCTTACCTTCTACGTTGGAATATATAACTCTCTGAGTGGGAACAAGTGGATGAAGAAGATATTCATGCATTCAGCAAATGTTTACTAAGCATCTGCTAAATGGTAGGCATTGTGAGAAGCTTGGGGAAGAAAGCAATGAATAAGACAGGCATGTTCTCTACCCTTTTAGCTCCACAGTCTAGTGCAGGAAACAAACAAGAAAAAATATAATACAGTTTAATAAGTATTCTAAGAGGGGCAAACAAAGGGTCCTGTGGGAGAAGAATATTATCCAGAATAATTCTGAAGCAAGAACATCAGAGAAAGCCTTCTTGAGGAGGGGATGCTTGACTTGAGTTTTGATATGGGACCTCAGGAAGGATAACAACAGTTGCATAGCTCTTTTTTAAATTAAATATTTTATTTCGTTATTTGACTGAGAGAAACACAGCTAGAGACTGAACATAAGCAGGGGGAGTGAGAGAGGGAGAAGCAGGCTTCCTGCCAAGCAGGGAGCCTGATGCAGGGCTTGATCCTGGGACTCCAGGATCATGATCTGAGCCAAAGGCAGATGCTTAATGACTGAGCCACCCAGGCGCCCCAATTGCATAGTTCTTAAGGCGAGAACCTGATGGTTGTGAGAACTGTGGTAGGCTCTGTTTAGCTGGAGAGTGGAGAATGAGAAGGCATTGGTGAAATCTGAGGTTGGAAAGACCAAAGGACACCAGATTGGCGAGGCATTATACGGCATTTGCCATAAAAGCAGTAGGGATCTATGGAAGACCTTTAATGAGATAAGTTATGTAAGTAAGACTTGAGCAGCAGAAATTAAATCACTCTACTTATTTTCAGTAGAAAGAGTTCTAATACAGAAAATCAGATGTGTCTAAAACTGGGGTAAGGGCTGGAGGGACAACCTTTAGGCTTGGCTTCCAGGAATAACTCCCAGAATACCACGGGAGCTGTTTTCTGTGCCACAAGCAGGAAGGTGAGGCATCAGGGGTTTTGGAAACACACCACCTTATCTGAAGTCTAGGAATTAAGAATATGCCACTGCCTTAACTGTTGAGTAGAGTATCATCATGTCTTCTAGATATTCACTGGCTAATAATAATAATAATAAAGAATAAAATAAAATCATCCCATTCTATGGTTCTTCAAATACACAAAGCCAGTAACCAGACACTGGGGCCTATGGAAAAGTAACATGGCTGCAGAAAACCATAAAATCTCCATCACTATGCTTGCCAACAGAAGCAGCAAAAATATGGCTTCTGCATCATTATCTCCTTCCAAATATCGTATGTATGCATATGATTACCAGAAATAAAACACATCCAGAACACAGGATGCAAAGGAGCCTAAGAAATGGCAGGTTGTTGTAGGTTTTTGGTTTTGAGATTTTTTTCAGCAATATAGGAGGGCAGGCTAGAAGGAAGGTGACATGGATCCTGAACAACCAATCTATAGTACCTACCATAGGATTGATAGGAGCAAAAATGCTTTTGAGACAGATAATTTGGGCAGGAGAGTAGAGGCTGAATTGGGGACAGAGAGCAGCACAAGAGACCAAGTAATGTATGGTAATGGAATCAAAGATGATGAGGAACAGGGCACCTGGGCGGCTCAGTTGGTTAAGCAACTGCTTTCAGCTCAGGTCATGATCCTGGAGACTGGGGATCGAGCTCCACATTGGGCTTCCTGCTCAGCGGGAGGCCTGCTTCTCCCTCTCTTGGTCCCTCTGCTTGTTTTCCCTCTCTAGCTATGTTGCTCTCTGTCAAATAAATAAATAAAATCTTTAAAAAAAACAAAGATGATGAGGAACTGATTAAAAATTCTGGTAGCAGGGAGACAGAAGAAGGACACATGAGAAAGGGTTTAAGGAGGAAGAGAATTACCAGGACTTAGAGTACTGGGTGGCTGGAAGCAAAATGAATGAGAAGACAGACTATGGCTATCTCCCATGGTTTTACAAGGAGCCATTCCTACAAGACAGGGAACTCAGGAAAGAGGAAGGTGGCAGGGATGAGAAAAGATGATTTCAATTTTAAGTTAGAGTTTCTTGTGACGTATTTAGGAGGAGATATCCATAAGGTAGTTAGAGATTCATCTCTGGAATTCAAGAGAACTGCCTGGGACTCATCAGCAGAGAATTGTAAGCTGTACACAGACAAGGATTTTGTTCCCTAGTATTCAGTAACTTTGTTGATAGGAGGTGCATCAGTATGTAATATAGTTGGTAGTTCAAGTTTTGGAAATGGATGGGTCTACCATTCAGTGCAAGTGTGGAATGAAGATAAGGGGACTGAGATTAGGAAAACCCTGAGAAATCATAGTCTTAAATGATTGAATTAAGAAGAACCCAGACAGGAAGTGAAGACTGTATAACCAGACCTGTCATGTGGATGATGTCACCAAGGCAAAGGGAGAATTTCAGGAAGGAGAAAGGCATCAATGGAATCAAGAGCAAGAGAAGTCAGGGAAAATAAAGATGGAAAATTGGCCATGCCATTTAGGAACAAGTTGGTCATTTGTTTATATTCAGAAGAGGTTCCAGTTTCCTATGAAATGATGGGAGTGAAGACCAGGCTGCAGTAGATTGAAGGTTCAAGAGACGATGGATGGTGATAAGGTATAATTGCACTTTCAAAGGCAAGAAGAACAAGAAACAATAGGTGTTGGCAAGGATATGGAGAAAGAAGAAACCTCTAGCACTGTTGGTAGGAATGCAAACTGGTGCAGCCACTATGGAAAAACAGTATGAAGAGTCCTCAGAAAGTTAAAAATAGAACTATCCTATGATCCAGCAATTGCACTACTAGGTATTTACCCAAAGAATACAGAAATATTAATTCAAAGGGATACATGCACCCCAATATTTATAACAGTGTAATCTACAATAGCCAAATTATGGAAATAGCCCAAGTGGCCACTGACTGAAGAATGCATAAAGATGTGGTATATATACACAATGCAATGTTACTCAGCCATAGTAAAGAAGGTAATATTGCCATTTGCAATAACATGGATGGAGTTGGGGACTATTATGTTAAGTAAAATGAGTCAGTAAGAGAAAGACAAATACCATATAATTTCACTCATAAGTGGAATTTAAGAAATAAAATAAATGAACAAAGTGGGGGGTGAACCTAGAAACAGACCCTTAACTATGGAGAATAAACTCAGGCTCACCAGAGGGGAGGTGGGTGAGAGGATGAATTTAATAGGTGATGGGGATTAAGGAATGCACTTGTGATGAGCACCGGGTGACATGGAAGTGTTGAATCACTATATTGCACACCTGGAACTAATATTACACTGTATGTTAAATTATACACAAACAATGAATTGTGGAACACTACATCAAAAACTGAGGATGTACTACCACATGGTGACTAACATAACATAATAAAAATAAATAAAATAAAATATAGAAAATAAAGTTAAAAATAAATAACTGGAATTCAAATAAAAATTTAAAAAAAAGCAGAGAAAGATTCTAGTTGCTTACACTAAAATACTGTCCTGATCACTAATATCTGTCTCAACATAACCCAGAAGAGTGGCTTTTAAACTATTTTGTCATTACCTGCTATAAGAAATAAATTTTACAGGGTGCCTGGGTGGCTCAGTTTGTTAAACACCTGACCAGCTCAGGTCATGATCATAGGGTCCTGGGATTGAGTCCCATGTCAAACTCCATGCTCAGTGGGGAGTCTACTTCTCCCTCCCCGACCTTCCCCCAACTTGGGCTGTCTCTCTCTCTCTAAAAAGATTTTATTTTTATTTATTTTTAAAGATTTTATTATTTACTTATTTGACAGAGAGAAACACAGCAAGAGAGGGAACACAAGCAGGGGAAGTGAGAGAGGGAGAAGCAGACTTCCCATGAGCAGGGAGCCTGATGTGGGGCTCCATCCCAGGTCTCTGGGATCATGACCTGAGCCGAAGGCAGTCGCTTAACCAACTGAGCCACCCAGGCACCCCAATAAAATATTTTATAAAGAAGAAAATTTACATCACAAAATAGCACATTTATATTTATATATAAGTGAAACAAAAGCTTGATTAAACCATAATTATATGGACATTCCATATAAATGGAATCATACAAAAGCCTTTTTTGTCTGGCTTTTTCACTTAGCATAATATTTTCAAACTTCATCTATACTGTTGTAGTAATAGTACTACATTCCTTTTTATGGTGGAGTATTCCATCATATGGATATACCACATTTTGTCTATCCATTCATCAGTTGATGGACATTTGAGGTTTTTTTTCATCATTTGGCTACTGGCTATTGTGAATAATGCTATTATAAAAGTTTATTTACACGATTTTGTGTGGACATTTTTTTTCATTTCTCTTAGGTATATACATAGAAGTAGAATTGTTGGGTCAAATAGTAATCCTATGTTTAACTTTTTGAACTATCAGACTGTTTTTGAACGTGGCTTCAACCATTTTGATCAGCAGCTGATTTCTCCACATCTAGCTTTTCTATTATAACCACTCTTGGTGTATCTTATTACAAGTAATGCTGTAGTAAATATCCTGCATTTGCATTTCCTGCATTTGATTTGCATTCTCCTCATGGCTAATATGTTGAACATCTTTCTGTGTGCTTATTGATTATTTCTTTGGAAAAAATGTTATTCAGAACCTTTGCCAATTTTTTAATTGGGTTATCCTTTATAATTGACTTGTAAGACTTCTTTATATATTCTAGGTACAAGTTTCTTATCGGAGATATGACTTCCAAGTGTTTTATTCCATTCTGTGAGTTGTCTTTGTATTCTTGATAGTATCCTTTGAAGCATGAAAATTTTTAATCTTGATACCGTCCAATTTATCTATTTTGTTGTTGCTGCTTGTGTTTTTCATGTCATAGCTAAGAGACCATTGTCAAATTCGAAGTCACAAAAATTACCCCCACTTTGTTAAAATTGTCACAATATCATTATAACACAAGTAATAGTGATTCCTATTATTATCAAGTGTCCAGCCTGTTCAAATTTTCAGTTGTTTCATAAATATCACAAATGTGTGTGTGCAGAAGTGCACACACAATGTTCCACTTAAGTTAAAGTTTTTCCGTCCTATTTATTTGTTAAAAATCCAGGTTGTTGATCCTGTAGTTGTTTTGTTTTTGTCTTTGTTTTTTAGTCTCTACTTCCATATTGCAGTTTAATATGTTTTTCTGTCCTCTGTGTGTTCTATAAATTAATAATTGATCTAGAGCCTTGATCTGATTCAGGATTTTATGTTTGTTTTGGCATGAGTCATTCATAGGTGGTGTTATAAGCCCAAACCTTTGAAGTGGAAACTTTTGGGTTAATTCTACTTTGTAGGGCTAAGGGCCATTTTGCTTATGACCTGCATTTGTTCAGAATTTCCAGTCATTTAGTTAAGATGAGTGACTGTTCTAGCCTCAATGATTTCTAGAGAATAAATGGCAATTCTCATTCCTTTTAGAGTATATAGTATTCTAGGAGTTCCAGAACTTAATTTGTCCCAGTCCTGGGTAATCTAGTTTCTGCCCCTTTCCACCAATATCTCTTCACTTTTACAGTCCTAGGATGTAGGAGGAACAAAGGATCTTAGAGATCTGCTGAAATTGCTTGTATTTTTTCTGAGGTAAAGGTTCAGAGGTTTCACTGAATTTTCAGGTAGGTCTAAGTCCTCATGTGACAGGAAGGAGATGGAGGCCAAGAGAGGGGAAAGGAGTTGCCCCAAAGTCACCAAGCAAGCTTAAAGTAGGGCTGGGAGTAAATCTGAAATCCTTCCATCCAGATCCTTTTCCCTAGTTCCAGACACAGAATCAGGAACACAGAGCAGGGCCGTGATTCCAAGCATATTGCAAGTTTTATAGAGGCTTTTTCAACTGCAAAGGTTGCCTCTCTTCATAGTACCCAGCTTGCTGGAAGACTGAATAGTTTAAAGAAACCGTAACAGGGAAGAAAATTGCCCTGCAAGTACAGGGATATCAGAGAAGGCCAAATAGAACTGGATTTTGGATAATTTGTAGTGTGTTCTTGTGGTTCTGTCAAAAGCATGTTTTTTTGACTGTGCATAGCTAAGTATGAATTGCCTGTAAATGCTTAGGCAGTGGCCAAAGAAACGCTGGTTCCTCCTTGGCCCAGACTCTAAAACAGGTAGATGCCAAGGCATGCATCCTCCCCACCTACCCATCCCTTTTTCCCATTCCTTTTCCCTCTTCTTCAACCTTTAACCCCCTTATTTTCCTTCAACGTTCTCTTTCTTTACATTCCCCATTTCTTCTCCCTCCTTCCCATCCTTCCCTCTATTCCCTCCCCTCCCCCTCCTATTAGTCTTCCCTTTATTCCTCCTTCCCTTCCTCCCTAACCACGCCCTCTCCTTTCCTCCCACTTCTGTGTGCACCCTCCCACTTCCTCTCCCTACATCCTCCTCAACCCACCTCCAACAAGCTCCCCACCCCCACGCCAGAACCTGCGGCTATTGGCTAGTGCTACTGGGGGGGGTGGGGGAAGGGACGGTTTGGGCCCTCCGATTGGTTGCTAGGGCTAAGCACGCCAGCTGAAGTCCTGACCCACCCAGCGAGTAAACGCAGGGCTGCAGCATTTGCTATTGGCCGAGGGGACTGTCAACAGCTTCGGCAGCTCCTCACGCAGGCGCCCACAGTCGCTAGGTGAATAAAACACCGCCTACGGGATGGGGGGTGGGGAGAGGAGAGGGAGAGAGCCAGCAAGGCAGGATTTAAATGAGAGGCTGGAAGCCTGTAGCCCTGCGGAGAGAGCAAGCAAGCAGACTAGAGAAAAGGGGAAACTAGGAAAGCGAGCGACCTAGAGGGAGTAGGGGAGACTGCGACTGACTTGTAGCCAGGCAGGTGGACAGACGCACGCCCGGACAGACAACCGAGCAGGCGCAGGAGAATCTCGCACTGGTTCCTCCCGCCTTTCCCTTGAAAAGCCAGGATTTTGCCTTTTGCTTGGCGCCCGAGAGAGAATGCTGGACTCTGCCGACTTCAGCGCGAGCTAAGATTTCTCAGCTAGGGAAGAAAAATCAGCTTAATCCAGAGAAGGGGGAAAGCAGTCTCCCTTGTCCCCATCCCCCCCCCCCCATACCAAACTCGGGCGCCAAACCCAGCCCTTCCCCAACCATCCGACTTCCTCCACTCCTTTCTAGCATGGTGGCTGTATGGACAGTCTGACAGAACAGAGACTGACATCTCCCAATCTGCCGGCCCCCCACTTGGAACACTACAGTGTTCTGCATTGCACCATGACCCTGGATGTGCAAACTGTAGTTGTTTTTGCCGTGATTGTAGTCCTCCTGCTTGTCAATGTCATACTCATGTTTTTCCTGGGAACGCGCTGAATGGAGTCCAGCTTCCTGAGCTGTTGTGAACTCTCGCTTTGATTTCATCCCAAGGACCACCGAGAATAAAAAAGAGACAGACAGACAGAGACAGGGAAAGAAAGGGAGAGAAAGAGCAAGCTTTTTTACTCAGGGGGGAAAACGTTTTGAGCTTCAACATGGCCTCGCTGTGATATGTATGACGTTGGTATATTATCTCTCCCTAAATCTTTTGTCATGTCTTGTCTTTTAAATATGCCTGTGAATGTAGTTGCTTATTGCTTGAGTAAAATTGTTGATAAAGAAATGTATTCTATTTAAGTGTGCATGTGTATGTGCATTCTCCATCTGTGTGACGTTCACGGAGCAAGATCTGCGTCCTTAAACTGGCTTTGCCGTGTGTGGTGTTTTTTCAATTCGTTTTCTTGAAAACTACCTTTAAATTCCGGCAAGAAATTTTAGTCAAAAATTCTCTCTTGCCATAAGGAGTGAATTTGGGTTTATTTGTGGACAAGGATGGTTGTGGGAAGAGCGTGATGGATTTTTGACATCTTAGGAAAGACAGTCCTTCACTGGATGTTAAGAGGGGGAAAAATCAAACAAGGAATGAATTTAAGAAAAAAATGCTTCTTTATTTTGTAATGAGAAGTAAGCATTTGAGAAGTGATGTGGTGGGGTGTACTGAGCTGCCATTTGGTGACTGTGTCCTTTGACTCAATTTGCTGTCCAGGGTTTAGTTCATAGTTTCCAATTTGGAAAGAAGCCACCTTTAAAACATTTCTTAAAGCATTAAATGTCAGTTTCTTTCGAATTATGGATTGAGACATAAAAGCCTTCTTTGATGTTTATGAATTGGCAAGAGGAGATATTGACAAGACCTGTTTGGGTTTCTTTTCCCAAAGAAGATTGTACCCCTGGATTTGAGTTTATGGATTTTCTCTGTGTGTCCTGAAAAAAACCAAAAGCCAAATCTTTACCACCTTGGGAATAATAGTATTTGTATATGCCTCTTTTGGATGATCTTATTTGCAATAATGTTCTTGAACTACGTTTTTAAATAGAACTTGCTAGTGCTAATGATAAAGTGGTGGGTTTTGCTTGCTTTCTTGTTCTCTAAAGATCAGAGGTCTTGATTGAAAGATTTCTGTAACAAAATGAAAGTACATATCATGCTAAATTAAGAGTTTTGAGCACCCCCCCCCAAAAGAAGTCTGTGTGGAATGGGCTGAGAGCTGGGAAAACATGAGCTAGAAGCAACATTCAATTTTGACGTATATTTGTATTTCTGTATCAGATGATAGTGATGGTGGTTGCTGTCACTATTGCTATTATTTTTATATTTTTCTTTCTGCTGAAAAAGCTTTTGGAAAAGCCAGGAAAAAATGGTCTCTGATGCCAATGTGCATGATGCTTATTTTCCCCCAACCTCCTCCCACTGATTGGCAGGTATTCCATTCTGTGTTTACCTGACTTGAAATAACGCCATTTCTGGCCCATGTAGCAATGAATCAGGGTGCATACAGTCTACACGTATGTTTTCCCTACACCCATGGAGGTGGCTGCTCACATGTGATGTACAAATCTGGCATTGTGCTGTTAAGTTCCACGTCTTATTGTTTTATCTCTTTGGAAATGATTATAAAGGGAAATGGGCTCTGAAGGGGGCTCTTGAAATTGTTCTGATCTCAGAACCCAGAGAGTATTATTTAATGGCGTCAAAAGAGGTTTTGAGCCTCAAGGTGTGTGCTCTTGGCTCCGTGTGGGTAAAAGGCTTTTTTTAAAAATTAATTTTATTGTTGGTACCATGATATAAGCGTGATCTGGGAAGTTTGCTTATTCTTGGGAATCTGGGAAGATTCTTATTTACTCTTTGGTTCCTTTATTACGAGGGGGCTGGATTGAACTGGACTTGTTTCTTTGCAAAGAGAATCTTGTAATTCCCCCAGCCCCACCACATACCCTTAGCTCCAGTAGTATTATATAAAGTAATCTTATGTTTGGATGGGCAGTTTGTTTTGAGACACACTGGACAGGAAAATGTCTAGGTTAGGCAGCTATAGATTTGGGTTCTCTCCATTGAGAGATTATTTGACCTTGGGCTTTGTTTTTTTCTTTCTCAATGTGTTTGGGCATCCCTATAACATTGGCATTTGGGGATGATTGGACTAGGTGGCCTCCAAGTTATTGCATTCAGTGACTTCAGGTGCCCATAGGCACTTGAAATCAGAGAGGGATGAACTGGAAAGATAAGTGAAAAGGGAAATGAACTATTTGTCAATGGGTGATGGGGCAGGGGAAGAAATACCTGGTTGCTGGTATCTGGAGAAACTTAAGTTTTACCTAAGAGATTTTTTACCTAGCTATGTGGGAGGAAAACTGGACTACAACAGTGGAATGCTTTTTGCTTTTTTTTTTTTTCCACGTGAGAAGGATTCTCTAAAGCTAGTCTTTGAGGCAGGTTTGTTGCAAAGTAGGGTCATGAAATGCTACAACCTTCACCTCTGGGTGCCTGATAGACCCTTGGCAGAGAACTTTTGTGAATGTATGTGTATAGGTGTGTGTCAGTATGTTTGTGGGTGTGTATGCACACACTTCTGTGTGTGTAGAGGGGAGAGGGTGCACACTCTTGAATGTGGGTGGGGGTTGGTTGTGCTGGGAATGAGGAAAAATAACAGGGCATGCATTGAGTGTTCATAGTTTTGAATGGCCTCCTTGTGCTAGGGCCTGTAAGGATTTGACTGGTGCCAGAATGGATGGTTATTTCCCCTACCACTTCTCCACCACCGCCATCAGCCCCTTAGGCTAAAGGTGTTGCTTGACTGAGCCCTTCCATCAATAATTTAGCTGGCAAAATGGGTAAGCATTTTTCAAATTAACTTATCTCTAGGCAAATAAGGGGATGTTGCTAGCCAGATGGCAGGCCACCCAAGAGCAGCTAAAAGGGAGTTTGGGAAGTAGAGAACCAAAGTTGGCAGTATGACTTTTTACTTGTGCAAATCCCAAAGGTTTGGCATTTCTCCTTCAGACTTGTGAGGATATGCAAAAAGAGAAGAGTGGGAGAAAATGAAAAATGCAGCCCAGAGGAGTGGAACCCTTTGCATTTGACTTTTTATTCTTCCCTCTCCTACCTCTTCTCTTCATCTTCTCCCTTCTCCATTTACTTTCCCCTCTGATACAGCCTCCTCTACCCCACCTCCGTTCCTGCTCTAAGTGGCTGGTTGGTGGGAGAAGGAGGAGTAGGAAGAGAAGAGGGCTTTTCATCTCTGACTATCCCAACTTTTCCAAACTAAGTTTCTAGTTTCCTTTCTTCTTTTCTGACCTCTTTGGGTAGAGCACAAGCTTTTGCTCTTAGAAGGGACAAAAATTTCAGCTCATAAATTTTCCCTCCCAGCTCCCCACGAGGGGATTCAAGAGCAGCCCTTAACCATTATCCTAGCAATGTTTTGCTTCACTCAGCCCCTGCTGAGTTCTGGAGCCCACCCTTTAAAGGTCCAGGCACAAAGGCCTCTAGAGAAAGGGAGCTGGAGCCCAGCAGGACTTGGAGAGATGCTTTTGGGAAAGTGGACAAAGAAAAAGCAAGATCCTCATTGCCTGCAAATGCCTAGAAAACCCATCCAAAGAAGGCATATGGAGCCTAGCCTCCTTCCAGCCATTGAGACTGTTTATTGGAAGGCTTCTGGGTTCAAATTCTTTTCTTCTTTCTTCCAAATGCCTTCTTAAGATTAACTGAGTCATTTCACAGTCCAGCTTTAGTGCAAGGAAGTCTGTAGACCCTGAAAAATATTTTTTTCACCATGACTTTTGGCTGAGGCAGAGAGGAGGTTAGGGGATAGTATGGTGGTAACAAACTGAGCAGTGTTTTTCCCCTATTGAGACAGTCCCTATCTGTCAGAACTTGTGTAGTGTGCCCCGATTTTGTCTGTGGCTTAGGGAAGGCCGCAATTTGGAATTTAGGGGATTTTGTTTCTGTGTTATTGGTCTCTGAGTAGTTTCCAAATGGGAAGGCTGGGAAAATTAGGAAGGGCATTTTGATTATGGGCCTGGTGAACTGGCCTTGGGCCTTGGCTGATTCTTTCATTCACCAATGTGGGTGATTAAGTGTTTAGGGAGTTGAGAGATCCCATTGAGCCTGTGGGTAAGGTAATTACCCTCTGATGGGGCTTAGTTTCAGAGTGCCTGGCTATGACCAGAAGGCACAGTCTCACAGTTGCAGGGACAGGCCAAAGCATGTCCTCCTAGCCTTTGTTATCTTGGGCTCTGCTCCACTTGGCCTATGGAATGTTTGCTCTGGACAAGGACATAATTGGGAATTGAACCTGTTCTCCCAAAATAACTGCTTCCTCAGAAGATCTCACACACAGCTTCTGGATCCAGCCCCAGTAGCTTTGCCCCAAAAAGTGGGATGGAGGCGAGGAACTTTATAATTTCTGGCTCTTATTTCTAGTTCTGCAACTTGTTCTAGGCCAACTGAGGCTCTGGCTTTCCAAGAATCCTTGATCAAAGTTTAGCTCTTCTGATATCTGCCCAGAGTGTCTCCTGCCATTAGGTGGGTCTAGCTCAAGAGCATTTAGTTAAGCATGTTTTACCTTGGTGCCAAAGCACAAAGTGGAAAAGCTATGAAGGGGTAAGTGCCTAGAGGATAGATAGGACTTGAGATACAGTCCAGTAATGACAATACTAGTAATCTCTTGTCAGTGCATAGGTCTGTGGAATTTACAAAGCAGTTTCACATCTTTTCTAATTCTGTGCATTACATCCGCACTGTGAAGTGGGTAGGGATGATTGTTATTCCCTGTTTTACAGATGAGGTAAGTAAACTTCAGAGATATTGGTGGGATGGATATAGGTCTGTCTTTCAAATGGAGAGTGGGGAGAGTCAGAGTTGATCATTCCCAACTAGTGTGAAGCTGAATGAGGTCAGGTGGAAAGGGAGGTGTGTGAGTCATTCCTGAAGTCATACTATCTTCCTCAGCTTACTCAATCACATTTTTTAAAAAAGAGTTTATTTATTTGATAGAGAGAAACATAGCCAGAAAGGGAACACAAGCAGGGGGAGCGAGAGAGGGAGAAGCAGGCTTCCCGCCGAGCAGGGAGCCCGATGTGGGACTCGATCCCGGGTCTCCGGGATCATGACCTGAGCCGAAAGCAGTTGCTTAAACCAACTGAGCCACCCAGGCGCCCCTCAATTACATTTTTAATACTTTTTCATTTTTATAGCAGTTTTACACAGAATTCCTCATTCAACAAAATGCCTTTTATCTTGAATATGCATCAGAAAATTTAGTCTTATGAAAACTCAATATTTGGAATCTTTAAGGAGAAAGGCAGTGTGAACTGGTGAAGCACAATGTTTTGAAGGAGTTGCAGTTTTCATACAATTGTCTTTCCTTTCAAAGTATTCTTATTTTTCTATATTTCTTTAAAAATTTGCTGCCCAGAAATGACTATGCTACTCTAGGTGCTACTTGATCAGGATTAAGTACAAAGGGACTTTGATCTGTCTGTGAAATGTCTAATAATGTTGCCTTCTACTGGTTCTCAACCCTCCCTGAATATTCAGATCATTTGTGGAGTTTTTAAATATCCATGCCAAGTCACCACTCTGAGAAATTCTGATTTAATTGGTGTGAGATAGGTCCCTGGCAACTTTTTTCCCTTAAATTAAAAATTTAAGGTTCCCCAAAGTAATTCAAATGTGCAGTCAGCATTAAGGGCCATTGTACTACCTTTTTGAACTGTAGGCTCAAATGCTTTGCTCTTTAGTCCAGTCTTCTACTCTGTTGTGGAATTGGTTTTTTGAGGTTTTTTTGAACCCAATTCATTAAATTTTATTTTGTTTATTTCATTCTAGCCTTTTATGGGCTTTAATTTTTTTTTCTTTATACTTTCCAACAAATTAGCAGTCCCTTCTAGCAGTGCATCAGTTCGACTTTACTTTCGTTGGTTGGTCTATTCATGCTTTGGGGGTGGGGTATTTTTTTTTCTTTATGCAGTGAAACAGATTAGCAGTTTCTTCTAGCATTGCTTTATTTGGAAACTGAATAAGTACCATCGGAATTGGTGATTCAAAGAAATGTTCAACCATAAGAGACTCTTAATCTCAGGAACCAAATTTAGGGTTGCTGGAGGAGAGGGGGTTGGGAGGAATGGGGTGGCTCCATAATGGACATTGGTGGGAGGTATGTGCTATGGTGAGTGCTGTGAATTGTGTAAGACTGATGAATCACAGACCTGTACTCCTGAGACAAATAATACATTATATGTTAATTAAAAACGGAAAACATATACAATGGGGTTAATTTCACAAGAGCCCCTTCTTGAAGATATAGTTCTTTAATTTTTGTATAAATCTGGTCAGCCAGTGCAGAATCCACTGGACTTTGCCATCATTTATCATACCAACATGTTAATGAGGACAATGTGGCATGATAGATTTGTAGTATGCTTTGTGAACATCAAGATGTATGCTAGGTTCATGGTAATCAACTACCAACCCAATGACCTCATCAGAAAAAGGAAGTATGAATCACTTGGCATCTTAATACTGGTAAATCTTATTGCAGGTTGCAGAGTTCCCAATTTCTTTTAATACCCACAAACTGTGTGTTTCTTTTTTTTTATTTTTAACTATGTTTCTTAACTGAGTCCAGGATTTGCTGAGGGCCAGTGCCACAACTGTAGATTTTGTGTACCATCACTTTCTTTTAGAAAACAGGACATCATAGATGTAGCTTTAAAACAGAATATATTTGGCTTTCAAATTTCAAGGAAATCTTTGTGCATGTTTCACTTGGTTGGCTGAATTGTTTCTTTTTTTTTCCTTTTCTTGTATATATACATAAATATATAAAGAAATTTATATATAAACTTATTTAAAGTCTATTAGCCAAATATAGTACATCATTTGTTTCAGATGTAGAGTTCAGTAATTCATCAGTTGCCTATAACACCCAGTGCTCATCACATCATATACCCTCCTTAATGCCCATCATCCAATTACCCCACTCCCCCCCACCCAACTCCCCTCCAGAAACCCTCAGTTTTTTTCCTATAGTTAAGAGTCTCTCATGGTTGGTCTCCCTCTCTGATGACTTCCTAGGCTGAATTGTTTCTATTAACCTGTGGTTCTCAGTCCTGGCTGCACGTTGGAATCACCTGGGAAGTTAATAAGACTAATTCCCAGAATCTCTGAGGGAGATCTGGTGAAGCCCTGACATCAATATTTTTTTAAAAGCTCCATGAGCTGACAGGAATGTTCAGCTAGGGATGAGAATGACTGATAGGTTAAAAGGAAATGTCAGATCAGCCTGAATCTAGCTTATCACACACGTGAATAAGCAGGCTTCGCAGATGGTGAGATTTTATTCTAGGATTGTGGGGGCCTTGATGAATTTGAGGGGCTCATGTCCACTCCAAAAAGGACTCAACCCTAGAGAATGAGTAGTCTGAGGACCTATCTGTATTTAAAATTATCAGTTGTGAGATGGTTTGAACCCTTTAGGAAAAGTGGGGAAGAATCTGTTCATTTGCTGGGTGACCTTGGGTAAATTACTTCTCCCCTCTGACATTTGGATTCCTCATCTGCAAATAAGATTAGGAGGATTAGATAGCTTCAAAGATTTCTTCTGGCTCTAATGATGTGTGCTTACTTTATGGTTAATAAAAATGATCAAAATGATTAAGAATATTATTATTCAAAACCAACAGGAATCCACAGATACCTTATAGCAGGTTTGGAATGCATAAGGTGATTTTGGGAGTAATAGACTCGCCTTCCTAATTATATTTGGCTTAGGTTTCTTCTAAAATGCTCAACTATAGGTTGTGTTCATTGAGCACACAGTGGCTGCCAGCAGGGAAGGGAGCCCTACAGTGAGCTGAGTGGCAGTGGGATGCCAGTTTAAGATTTAGCAGTCATTAAGAAGACATGTTGTGTTGATAATTGAGAACTACCTCTTATAGATAAAATATCAGTTTCATAGCTCTGAGAAAGGAGGATAGGAGCTGGCTGTTTTGACAGCCCAGACCACTTCCTGTGGTATTTTAGCCATTTATTTAGCTACTACCAAACTGTTAGCAAGAATTTTAACAAATAAATTTCCCTAGTTCTTTCTTTGGCTACTTTCAAAAGCTGGAAGTAGTTGAGGAAACTGAGGCATAAAGAGATTAGGTGACTTACTCAAGGTCACACAGTTCAGGAAGTGGTAGTTCTTGACCTAGAACCCAGGTCTCTTGATACATCCTGCAGTTCTTCCACTGTAGCCTACATAGTAGGCTCTGGTCAGAATGTGGTCATGACTCAGAATTGAAGAGATTCCACTAACATAGAGCAGAACTCAGGGGGAAGTTTAAAAGAAAGGGCGAAAGGGCCAACCTGGAGGAAAAAGGGAACATTAGGGAGGGCTGTGTTTGAGGTAAGTTCTTTCTTGCCCTTATCATTCATCTGTACTAGTTTTACCCCTGACTAAAATTGGGCATTTGGTCTTTGAGCATCAAGGTTAACAGTTGGTAGCAGAAGAGAGGGAAAGTTATACATTCATGGCAGAGACAGTGTATGGAAGGTAGACCTTCACTAGGAAATAAAAACACTGGCAGTGGCCTTGGGGCCCCAGGAAGCAAGCCATGACTCTGTTCCTACCTTGTTGCCAGAACTTGATCAAGGCCCTTCCCCACTAGGCCTCAGTTTCCTTGTCATTAAAATGAAGAGTGGATTCAATAGAAGATCCATGTTCTCAAATGAAATTTGAGACAGAACTTCTATATAGAACAGGAAAAAACAGAACTAGTGTGGTTGAAATGGGTCTAGGGCATAGGTGGAGGACAGAGTCTAGAATTTCAGGTAATCATTTTGCCAGTGTAGACCTTAGTCATTAGAGGAATTGGGATTAGGAGAGTGGGGATGGCTCTGCTTAGTGCAGACAGGCGGTTTGGAAGATCAGAAAGTCCTGGGTGGGAAAGGAGGTTCAGGCAGAGATAAGAATACCCTGGATATCTGCAGCATGCCTCCCTTTTCTATTTCCTATTTTACAAGTGAGAAAATTAAGGGAAAATGGACTTTTCCAAGGTTTTGATGATGGTCCTGGGACCCTGACTCCTCAAATCAGGCCTTTATCCTCTGTAACCTGCTGCCTCTGCTATAGGATACTGGCTCAGTTCTTCTTTTGCTCAATTAGAGACCTAAATGCATTCTCAAGTCTGGCTGGAGAAAACAAGCTGACAGAGAAACTGGGAGAACGGTATAATTATATAACCTCCCAGAGGGGAGTAGGCCTGTCAGCAGCCCTTGAGGTACCAGGCAGTGAGATGAAGGACAAGGAATACTAGAATCTCCTGCAGATTACATTAGTTCTCCTGAGGGAGGGAGCCCTGGATGCAACCCTGTGTTGTGCAACCATCTACCCTCAAGACCCAGAAGAGTACTGGGAATAGTTCTGACAGCTCTGATCTCTCTGCCTGCCTGCCTTTATTAGAAGAGGGGGAGCCATGCACCTCCATGCCCAGCTGGCTGCAGGAAGGATGTGCTAAGAGCCCACCCTCCACCCCCTCAGAATGTGATGCCTAACGACAGCAGCTACTTTTAGCTGTACCTCCCACAGCCTCTCTTCCACCCACTCTCTTCTTTTCTCCTCCCTCTGTGAACCCTGCTGGTTGGCAGGAGGGCTGGGCAGTAATGGGTGCTTTAGCATTAGGAAAGAGGCGGGCAGGGGAGAGCCAGGCATCTGTAGGACTGGCTGTGGTAGACCTAGTATAGTGGGAGGGCTCGGAACAAAGACAAAATTATGAGACCACTTTGAGCTTAGGGCCCAAAGGGAGTGGAGGGACTTGTAATTTCCTTTGCATTTGCAACCAATGCGGTGTTTATCTTTAAGAATCTAGGTTGAACTGCACAGGAGGGCTCAGGAAAAGTGATTGGACAGAATGCACATAGACACTTTCTGTACTTGGATTTAGAGAAAGGCAACTGGGGCTAGTGATACTCACTTGATTCTTGACTCTCCCTCTTGAACATTGTCTTACACTGATCGTTGGGTTTTACAAATAATCTCACTTGATCTTCTGTGTGTCCCTGTGAAGTAGGAAGGGTAGGGATTATCATTTTACAGATGAGAAAAATGAGGCTCAAAGAGTTATTGTCATATAACTGATCTGGGCTCAAGCTCTAGAAATTATAGTGCCACTTAAAGTCATTCCAGATAGCTATACCTTCTAGAACAGGGGTATGCAGCTGTTCTCAATCTAATTCCCTCATTGTGGAAGCTGGGAAACTAGGCCTAAAAGGATAAAGGACTCGCCCATGGAAACACTGTATGCTTGTAGTAGTACCGGAACTAGAACATTGCCTAGTAAGGATGCGAGTTCCTGGACCCATGACTTACCAGCTGCTCTTGCCTTTCAGGGATGGTGAGGGATATCTGTATGGTGTTATGGGGAGCAGAGGGTCACTGAGCTAGTAATCTGTCATTTTTTAGCTCTGTGACCTTGGGAAAAGTACTTAGCCTCTCTGTGTTAGTTTTCTTTTTTGTTAATTGGGACTGAAAATCCCTAAGAACTCTCTGGGGTAGAATTTTCTGTGTGACTTCTATAATGGAGGGAACTGACACTCAGTAACCCTTTATAAGGGTTTTGTTAATGAAAGACAATTCACATGAATTAAGAGAGTCTACAAATACGAACTCAGTCATTGGGTGACCTTGAACAAATATCATTGTCTTTTTACCTTTTCTCTCCATCATAGCATGAAGGACTGTTTTTTTTTTGCTTCCTTCCCTTCAAAGTATAAAAGTCCTATGACCTGGTTCATGTCTTGGGTCCTTGGTAGAAAGCTGGGATATTTTTTTCTTTATGGGAAGCTTTCTTTTATTTACCCTCAGCTCCATCTCCCCTACCCGTCCACACACATATGGCTATGAATAGCCGACTAGTCTTCTCTCTCCCTGTCTCCTGAAAAGCTAAAAGAGGAGCTTGGAAGAAAGCCAGAATTAACTGTGTTTTTATTTAGTGCGTTCTCAAGTTCATCAAGCCAGAACCATCTAGGTACTTGGCAATTAAAAATCAATTCTTGGCTCCCAGTTTCTTGGCGAGGATTTGTGATGAGCATTTATGTGACATGATTGAGAGTTGTGTTAGAAATTGCATTCTGACAAATGATCTACTTAGAACAAATCAGCACTCTTCATCATTTTATTTGGAACATTCTTAATGCTCCAGGGGGCAGGGTGAGAAGATAAGGACCTTTGTATAGTCCTGCCACATTGGTCTTTTCTCCACAAACCTATGAGGTGAGCAAGACCAGGATTATTTCCCATTTTATGACTAAGGAAATTGAAACTCAGAGAATTGCTCATATTGACTCAGATCAGTGCTGCCTCTTAAAAGCAGTGGTGTGCTAGAAGGAGCTTAGCATGTAGTTAGCTAATATCAACCCATCCATACCAAGTGGCCTTGGTAAGGAGATTATTCTAAAGATGCCTTCTGTACTTTGCTAAGTCTTGTTATAAGTTAGTCAGTAGCAGATAAAACCAGGCAGATGCCACTAGATAATTCTGGCTAGGTTGGCATTGAGATTAATATAATAACTAATTGGCAATTCAGATGCGTCCATTTGACCTAGGTATGTTCACTCAAATATCTTATCATCCAGGGATGCATGAGAAGACTTGCAAAATCTTGCAAGTGGGTGGCCCTAGATTTTATGGCCCTTCATGTTCAGTTTGGAAGTTTTCTTTTTTTAAAAAAAAGATTTTATTTATTTATTTGACAGAGAGAAACACAGCCAGAGAAGGAACACAAGCAGGGGGAGTGAGAGAGGGAGAAGCAGACTTCCTGCCGAGCATGGAGCCTGATGCAGGGCTCGATCCCGGAACTCCAGGATCATGACCTGAGCCGAAGGCAGTCGCTTAACCAACAGCCACCCAGGTGCCCCCAGTTTGGAAGTTTTGTTTCTGTGAGGTATATTTGGGATACATACATGGAGTACACATTCAAATTGACATGCTTGTAGCACATACATTCAGTTAACCATGGGGTACAGTCACACTTGGGCATATCTCTACAGGCAGGGTATACACACAAAGACACACATGATGCATGCTTTTGCAAATTTATATGTGTGGACGCACATGCATGTAAAGCAGAACTACACACTCAAATACACATAGGGCATGCTGAGATGCACATTCAGATATCCTCCTTCCCCAGGACATACACTCCTATCCCTGAGATACACTTTTAAGGACTTACTTGGACAAACCACCCTCCCTCCATGAGATACATTTGAACACACCTATGGTACACAATCACATGCCCCACACATCCCTGTGGGACACACTTTGATCCAGAACATATGGTACCCTTAGGACCAGCTTGTTGTCCCAGTTTTCCAAATAGGCACATCAGGCACTGGCCCCATCAAGAATAAATGGATACTCTGGGGCACCTGGGTGGCTCAGTTGGTTAAGCGACTGCTTTCGGCTCAGGTCATGATCCCGGAGGCCCTGGATCGAGCCTGGCATCGGGCTCCCTGCTTGGCGGGAAGCCTGCTTCTCCCTCTCTCACTCCCCCTGCTTGTGTTCTCTCTCTAGCTGTGTTTCTCTCTGCCAAATAAATAAATAAAAATCTTAAAAAAAGAATAAATGAATATTCAAGATAGCATGGGTTATACCAAGCTCTTAAAGGCAAACAAAATTTACAACTGAGCCCTTAGATGTTGAGCTAATAAGCAGATGGAAAATAATGGAGAAGATAAATTGGCATTGATCAATGCAGAAAACTTGATCCTGCATCTCCATCTCCAGTCTACTTAACAAACCACTATGTAATGATTTGATTGTGAATAATTTCCTAGAAAACCTAAAGTAACTGAGTATTAAAGTTCATTCTTTTTCTTAGGAATGAAGTAACAACTTGGCTGGATCCAGTGTATCTAAGTTGTGGGTGGGAGGATGCATAACCAGGTCCTAGAGCCCCAACTTCCTGGTTCAGTGGTGGGTAGAAAAAACAATGACATTCTTTTTTTTTTAAGAATTTATTTATTTGACAGAGAGAAACACAGCGAGAGAGGGAACACAAGCAGGGGGAGTGAGAGAGGGAGAAGCAGGCTTCCCGCGGAGCAGGGAGCCTGATATGGGACTCGATCCCGGATCTCCAGGATCATGACCTGAGCCGAAGGCAGATGTTCAACCAACTGAGCCACCCAGGCGCCCCAACATTCTTTTTTTTTTTTAAAAAAGTTTTATTTGCATTTATTTTATGCAGAATTTACTGTTTACTCCCAGACCATAAGTTTTTGTTTCTTCAGCTTCTTTTGGGATATCGTTGTGTGTGTGTGTGTGTGTGTGTGTGTGTGTGTGTGTGTGTGTACGCAACCTCCTCATCTGATTTAAGAACAACCTGCTCTTTTTTCAGTAAGGATCATCTCAATGTGGCAGGAAGAGCTCATGTATGGGTTAATCTAACCGTGAGCCCTGTAATTTCTATGCCACATCTTGGGGGGGTGGGGTTTGTTCACCTGGGTATGCTCAATGACCAGAGAATCTGCAACTAAACCCTTAAGTTCAGCATTATTCTCTGCATTTTAAAGCATGTGCAGTAAAAATTCAATACTCTTTTTGGGGCACTGACCCTGTTTCTAGCCCCACTGTTTGGCCTGGGCATGCCTTACCTACCAACTCCACCATTGTAACGATGGATTGACACAGGGGTGCATGCTTCTGCAAAGTGAGATCCTTCAGATACTTGGTGACTTTTCAGATATACATATACTTGATTGCCTGGGCAGTTTCATATATGTTCTTGAAGTGAGCACAAAGATTTGAACCTCTTGTTTTGCTTGATTTTTTAGAGTTTTCTGGGTCAAGTGAATAGTGAGCCATTTTCAGAGATCACCTTAGGTCTCTTGAATAGCCACATTCTTAATGACCACAACCCTGCCCCTAGGCGTAACAGCTTGAGTCATCTGGCCCCACTAATAAAGACCTGCAATTTTTAGTTTTTCAAGCTGGAAACCAGGTCAGGATGTCCTGGGGAGGCCTTTCTGGCCTTTAGTAACCAAAGCCTGGAGCTGGAAGGAGAGAATCCTAGACTAGGTCTGGACTGAAGGGTATGAAGCAGTAAACAGTTGGTTAGAGTGTGCCAGATTTGCCCTGGCAGACTTCAGAGAAGCACACTCAGAGTCTGAGCAGGATACTGTTGACTGACAGCCTTATGCTCATTTCTCAACTTTGAACTTGACATCAAGAAGCATGAATTCCAGTTACTATTCTGCAACTTAGGGTGTGCCTCAGTCAGTTTTCCCTCCTCTATTTGGGTCTTATTCGGCCTGTGGGCAAAATAGCCAGTATATCCCTCAGGTGCTGGCAAGATTCACATAGACAAAGAAAGAGCTGAGACAGTTCTTTGCAGGTGTACTTATTCTTCACCCACAAAGCTGTACCGCCATCCCTAAGCTAGTCTCACCCACCAACAACCATGCCTGACCCCTATCACAGTAGCCATAAAAAGAAAAGGGGGTCAAGGGAAGGAAACCTCATAGTGTTGGGTTGGGCAAAGTCATGTGAGGTCACCCTCAACCTTACAGATACTTTCCAATGCTAGGTCAATCCTTTCCCATAGAACAGGTTTGCAACATTTAGGTTTTGGCTCCTTGGGAATCCTAGGCAGTGAGTAGAGTACATCAGGATAAAGGACTTCTTCCTATACTAGGAAAAGCAAGGTCAGACCACCTACATCTGGCACTTGCCAGAGGAGGCAACTTAGAATGGCAGTTCTGACCCTGGGAGAGTGCCTTATTCCATTTTGTGCTCAGTATCATTTCACCTGCTTTGTTGAAAAGGGAACAGGTCAGGAACTACACTATGTAGCTCAAGTTCATATTTCTCTTCACCCCACACATTATGGGCAAAGTTCTCCTATGCCTCAGTTTTCTGGTCTGTAAAATGGGCTTAACTGTAAATCTCAGGATTGTTGCATATAAGAATTCATCATGGTAATAGATGAGAAAAGTGCCTTGTAAAATGTTGAACATGTTTTGTGGTTCTTTTTATTGTTAAGACTCCATCCAGGTCATTATTATAGGTAGTTTAGAGGTAATTCAGGAGCTTGTCTTTGCTTTATTTCTCCATCCCCATGTCCTTCTTTTAAGCCAGCTCCATTTTACAGATGGGGATACTGAGGACCAGAGAAGGGAGGGACCAGCATGATGATGCAGGATTAAGCAATGGTGGATTCAGGATTGGAAGCCATGCTTTCAGATCTATTTAGTCTTCTACCAGCAAGAATTTCAGTGCTAAAAGAAGTTGCCAGTAGCAGCTTAAGTTAATATATGTTAAAAACTTAGGTTTGTCTCTGGTACATAGGAAGGAAGGGGGATGGGCTCTCTGGGGCCCAGCCTTCCCCAGCACTATCTTGTTTTCTCAAAGAGACACACTGACTGACCTTTTCATCCCTTCTGCAGGAGCTCATGTCTTACTATTCTGCATATTGGAAGCTGTGAAGCATTGGAGAAGATGCTAAGCTGTTGTGAGAGGGAGTTGTACTGCCCATTTAAGCTACTTCAGAAGGGCCCCTGAAGGCACTTGATTCACATTGGCTACCCCCATCTCCTCACAGCTTCCTGGGTAGAGAAGCTTTGTGCGGCTGTCGTGTATAAGGGTTTAGGTGAAAAGGTATCTGAGAAAAGTTTTGAGGGCCTTGTTCTGTGAGATTTTGCCGACTCTTGAGGGATAAGATAAAGGAAATCCAAGAACCAAAGCTGGAAAATTCCCTTGAGGCTGGCTGATTCTCACCTGGCCTTGATGTAGACATTAAATTTCAGCTGGGCTGACTTTCTCTCATTTAGTATGTTTTTCCTTGTACACCACAGACTCTTGAGCTGGGCCAGATTTCCTGGATCCTTTTCTAGCTTGTCTACTTTTGCCTTACATTCTTTTTTTTATTACATTAATTTATGTTTTTCAATGTTCCAAGATTCATTGTTTATGCCTGACACCCAGTGCTGCATGCAATTTGTGCCCTCAATACCCATCACCAAGCTCACCCAGCCCCCCACCCCCTCCCTTCCAAGACCCTCAGATTGTTTCTGAGTCCAAAGTCCCTCATGTTTCATGCCCCTCCCTGATTTACTCCAGTTCAACTTTCCTTCTACTATCCTCCAGAGAACTCCTTATGCACAAGTAGTGAAACCATATGATATTTGACTTTCTCTGCTTGGTTTATTTCACTGAGTATAATCTCCTCCAATCCCGTCCATGTTGCTACAAAAGTTAGGTATTCCTCCTTTCTCATGGAGGTGTAATATTCCATCGTATATATGGACAATATCTTCTTTATCCATTCATCTCTTGAGGGGCACCTTGGCTCTTTCCACAGTTTGGCAATTGTGGCCATTGCTGATATGAACATCGCGGTACATATGGCCCTTATTTTCACTACATCTGTATCTTTGGGGTAAATACCCGGTAGTGCAATTGCAGGGTCATAGGGTAGCTTGATTTTTAATTTTTTAAGGAATCTCCACACTGTTTTCCAAAGTGGCTACACCAACTTGCATTCCCACCAACAGTATAAGAGGGTTCCCCTTTCTCCACAACCTCTCCAACACTTGTTGTTTCCTGTCCTGTTAATTGTGGCCATTCTGACTGGTGTAAGGTGGTATCTCAATGTGGTTTTGATTTGAATTTCCCTGATGCCTAGTGATGATGAACATTTTTTCATGTGTCTGTTACCCATTTGTATGTCTTCTATGGAGAAGTGCTTCTTCATGTCTCCTGCCCATTTTTTAATGTGATCATCTTCATTTTGGTTGTTGAGTTTGAAGAGTACTTTATAGATCTTAGATATCAACCCTTTGTCTGTAGTGTCATTTGCAAATATCTTCTGCCATTCCATGGGTTGCCTCTTTGTTTTGTTGACTATTTCCTTTGCTGTGCAGAAAGTTTTTTATTTTATTTTATTTTATTTTATTTTATTTTATTTTATTTTATTTTATTTTATTTTTATTTTTTTATTGTTACTTATTTTTTTCTAGTATTCCAAGATTCATTCCCCATTCCCCACACCCAGTGCTCCACGCCTTAGGTGCCCCCAGTACCCACCACCAGGATCTCCCATCCCTCCACCCCCATCCCTCAGTTTGTTTCTGTGTCCAAAGTCTCTGTTGTTTCGTTTTTCTCCCTGAATTACCCTGCTTCCCATTTACTTTGCTTCTCCCACTGTCCTCCAGGTTACCACTCATCCACCGAAGTAAGTGAAACCATGTGATACTTGACGCTCTCTACTTGGCTTATTTCACTCAGCATAATCTCTTCCAGTCCAGTCCATGTTGCTACAAAAGTTGGGTATTCATCCTTTCTGATGGAGGCATAGCATTCCATTGTATATATGTACCACATCTTCTTTATCCATTCATCTGTTGATGGGCACCATGGCTCTTTCCACAGTTTGGCAATTGTGGCCATTGCTGTGATGAACATTGGTGTACATAGGGCCCTTCTTTTCACTACATCTGTCTTTTTGGGGTAAATGCCCAGTAGTGCAATTGCAGGGTCATAGGGTAGCTCTATTTTTAATTTTTTAAGAATTTCCACACTGTTCTCCAAAGCAGCTGCACCAACTTGCATTCCCACCAACACTGTAAGAGGGTTCCCCTTTCTCCACAGCCTCTCCAACACTTGCTGTTTGCTCACTTGTTAATTTTGGCAATTCTGTCTGGTGTAAGGTGGTATCTCAGTATGGTTTTGATTTGAATTTCCCTGATAGCTACTGACGCTGAACATTTTTTCATGTGTCTGTTAGCCATTTGTATATCTTCTACGGAGAAGTGCCTCTTCATATCTCTTGCCCATTTTTGATGTGTTCATCTTCTTTTTGGGTGTTGAGTTTGAGTAGTGTCTTTATAGATATTGGATACCAGCCCTTTGTCTGTAGTGTCATTTGCAAATATCTTCTCCCATTCTGTGGGTTGCCTCTTTGTTTTGTTGACTGTTTCCTTTGCTGTACAGAAGCTTTTTATTTTGATGAAGTCCCAGAAGTTCATTTTTGCTTTTGTCTCCTTTGCCTTTGGAGACGTGTCTTGAAAGAAGTTGCTGTGGCCGATGTCAA
>PITA01018825.1:0-39289 GCA_004023965.1 Spilogale gracilis | reverse complement strand
TTTTTTTTTAAAGATTTTATTTATTTATTTGACAGAGAGAAACACAGCGAGAGAGGGAACACAAGCAGGGGGAGTGAGAGAGGGAGAAGCAGGCTTCCCGCCGAGCAGGGAGCCCGATGTGGGGCTCGATCCCTGGTCTCCGGGATCATGACCTGAGCCGAAGGCAGTCGCTTAACCAACTGAGCCACTCAGGCGCCCCTATTTTGATGTTTAGAAAAAGAATTTGAATACATTTTAATCAATGTTTAAATATTTAGTAGAAAATTAATTTTACATTCTTAAGCTTTGCTTTATGATTCTGTTAATAGAAGCCTGATGAATAATGTTTAAAATAATTTAATTTTATAAAGTGTAATATCTTTTTAAAATATTTTCTATATTTCTTTGGGAGAGAGGGAGTGAAAAAGATGAAGGGTGGGGAAAGGGAGAATAGGGGAAAAGCAGATTTCCCGCTGAGCAAGGAGCCTGATGTGGGGCTCAGTTCCAGGACACTGGGATCATGACCTAAGCCGAAGGCAGACCCTTAACTGACTGAGCCACCCAGGTGCCCCAGGACTAATATTTTTTTAAAAAATTAAATAGTTCTGTGAGTGCCTCTTTGCACACAAAAATCATTCCAATATAAAATAACCTGTCAATACATTTGTATCCATGAAAACCTAATAATATCTTTTTACAAATAATACATTACTTAGGAACCACAGGAAAAGAAAAATTCTTATGGCAATTATTTATCAGTTATGTGCTCACATATAAGAATTCACAGTAAATGCTTTTTTGGTCTTCAAACACTATTTTACAAAAGATTCAAATAATGGGATATCATTTTGATTATGGGAAAAATATATGATTTTTTTCAATGTAAACAGAAAGGAATGTGTTTCATATAAACAAGTATAGATCACTTTTATTTTTTTGTTTCATTTACAATCTAGAAATACTGATCATCACTCTATGTCGGTCATTGTTACAGGTTTAGGGAAAATAATGATGAAGATAATAATAATGATCAAGACATCCATGATCTCTACTCTCACACAGCTTAAAATCCAGCAGAAGAGAAAAGCAAGCAAAGAGAAAAACATTTGAATAAAGTAATTGTAATTGTTTTTAAAAATGGGAAGGAAAGAAGATGTTAAGATAAATGATAACAGGTAGGACACGTTTTTGATAGGGACAGGTATAGAAGATCTCAGCAATGAGGTGACATTTAAGTTGATTCATGAAAATTAAGATTTACTCATGTATAGAGAGGAAGAAAGGCAGACATGGAAACTGGTCTGGTAGTGATATTATTCCACTACAGGATGTGGACAATGAGGAGTGGCAGCAGTTAGGGGCTAACCCAAAATCAAATCGCCAGTATCTTTGCAAATCAAGTTAAACATTTAAGGATTATTCCATTTATAATGGTAAAGCCATTAGGGATTTTAACATGGTACTGTCATCATTAGTAACAGTATTAGTTAATATTCGTTGAGAGCCTATTGTGTCCCAGATACTATCCTAATCTGTTAGACCTACTAACTCCAAGGCCTGCAAACAGCCCACCTGTCAAATCCTGCTGGCCAGCTGTGATTGTACAGCTTTGGGATGGCACTGTGGACACTAAGTGGGATGGTCCCCTCTACCCTGTTCCCTCTTGCTGCCTATGCACTGGAAAATCCGCTGTTGGCAACTGCCAGGACTGTGAAGCAGTGGAAACTGGGTCCTGGAGTCAGCCACCAACATGGCCTTGGGCCAGTGGGAAAGTAGGGAAGGCTGGACTCTCCAGATGCGTCCAGGATGTTCTTGGGCAAAAAGTGAGAAGGACCACGAGATTGCTTGCATCCAACCCTCAGACTCATGGCCCTAACACCCAGAATGCTTCCAGGTGAGGTTAATGAAGGCTAGTCAGAAGAAAGGCAGGCAGGGATAAGGGGCTCTGCACTAAGAGGAAACTACCCTAAAGGATTTTACGTATCCCTGGAAGGAGCCTTCCACCCTTTCCTACCTGAACAACTACCTGATAGAGAGATCTTGACAAAAACCTAATTGGCTGATAAGCATAGAGAGGGTTAATAAGATTAAAACAGCCTGCTAACTTTCTCATAAAAGCCCCCAGTTTAGAGACTCCAAAAAGCAACCCTCTCACATGCCCTCCCTCTTTGGAAGCTTTGTAATCACCCAATAAACTTTGCCTTGCTGCCTACCACTTGCCTACCACTTTGCCTTGTCTGGTCTACCTCTTCATTCTTCAAGGCAGTGTGACCAAGAGCCTGGGGCATTAAAGAAAAAAAAAATCCTAAAACAACAACATGCTTTGTTTGTTCCACTTATACATTTTGAAAGACCTAAAGGGTATGTTTACATTTACTCTGAAAACAACAATTCTGTTGAGTATACTGATTGTTATCTACAGGTCAACAGAGAAAAATATTAACAAATAAAGTCTGATAAGAAATTGGATAAACGGGTTTTTTTTTTAATCTTTTTTTCCCAGGTGGGTGCGGGAATGGGTTAAATGGTGATGAGTTTTAAGGAGGGCACCTGTGATGAGCACAGGGCGTTATGTAGAAGTGATGAATCACTAAAGTCTACTCTTAAACTCATATTGCACTGTATGTTAACTAAATTCAATGTAAATAAAAACTTGAAAAGGGAAAAAAGAGTTGCACAAAATTATTTTTCCCTATTTTACAGATTTAGAGCAGTTAGGTCTTTTCACTATACTAGAAAAATCTCCATCTTCTAAACTAAAGATACTAAATTTATCTTCATGTTTTGGTATATTGCAAAGAATGCTACTGACATGTTAGCATAACAGATGCTGAAGAAGTTTTGGGAAACCATTAGAATCTCACTGCTCAAATTACGGAGAAACAAGTAGAAAATTATTAGACAGAAATCGGTAGTAATTTAAAAAGCAAAAGGAGGGGCTCCTGGGTGGCTCAGTTGGTTAAGCAACTTCCTTCAGCTCAGGTCATGATCCTGGAGGTCCGGGATCAAGCCCCTCATAGTGCTCCCTGCTCAGTGGGAAGCCTCCTTCTCCCTCTCTCACTGCCCCTGCTTGTGTTCCTTCTCTAGCTGTATTTCTTTCTGTCAAATAAATAAATAAAATCTTTAAAAAAATAAATAAAAAGCAAAAAGATAAAGTGAGTATAGATTTTAAATGTCAGAGCAAAAAGTGACATTAATGGGACCAGGCAGATCTCTTCACTTTGTCTACTTTCTTCAAATGCTGGTGTAGTTCTCTAATGCAAGAAAGTGCTCATGTTTAAATGATGGAGAAATAATGAGAAATATGATGGGGAAATTTACATTCTTTTATTTAGATCTTTTAAATAGATCTAACTACTTTGACTCTAGAGCCTCCAGAAAGAAGTTTCCTCTGTCTTCTGACATCACTGTGGAGTTTATAAACTGAAACTGAATATCTTTTGATATCCATGTTTTAGTAAGAGTTACTTGAGTTATTGTTTCTAATTCCTGCTTGGTTAAGGACTGCTCTCAAACTAAGGAAAAATGTTTGCTGTATTTGGAAGACAATTTGCCAAACAGCTGAAATCTTATCAAATCTGAATATAAAATAAATTGTTAAACTAATTTCTTACAGATAAAGGGTTTAATGGGCAAAGACAGACAGAAGGAAGTAGGGAGTACAAAATAAAAGAGGGAGAGGAAACCCTCAAGCCCAATTAGTTGTTCTGTGACAAGAGGAATTTAAGAGTTCTCCAAATCAATATAACCAACGTTTAGAGAATCCCAGTCCCATTTTAATAGCTATGCTGAAATAATTCTAACCCTCCTAAATATGTCCATTTATATTGATTAAATATAAACTCAAAAGACATGGCATTAGTTATTTATACTAGTCTCTGAGGTCTTTGAGGTTCAGTGTAATAAATTGTACAGGAAATGCTACATATTTTCCACAGGGGGGATTTTCCATATTGGAATTATGTGACATTAGCCTGCTAGGTAACTCATAATGAAGAGGGAGCAGAAAGCTAGCTGAAAGGAAGCAGAAACTGACACCTCGAAACCTCCCCTTCTCCCCACTCCTGGGTGTAACATTGACATTCTTTCCAGGGATCTCCCAACTATCTTAATGTTAATACTTTGCTATAGGGGAAAACAACTTAACTTGAAATGGCAAGCTCTCCTGTATCTTGTCTGTATCTTGTAGACTGGTCCTCTTTAACATGAGAAAGTTCTTTTAAAACTTCCCTTTTCCTTATTTCCCCCAATTCCTGAGTATATTACCACCACTCCTCCAGACCCCAGAGCAGCAACTCTTTCTGCTCATGGGTCCTGTCCCTGTGCTTTAATAAAACCATTACTGTGCACCAAAGAGGTCTCAAGAATTCTTTTAGGGTCATCTGCTCCAGACTCCACCCCACCAAACCTCACCTATATTAGAAAATCCTGTCAATAATAATAATAATAATAATAATAATAATAATAATAATAAATATGCAAAGAAAAAGAAAACCATTACAAACTGAAAGCATATTCTATACCAATTTTTTTTTAAATTATTTGCCCTGATAGCCTGTTATTTAAATTCAATATTGTTTCCACTTCCTCATGTGTAAATATTTTCACTGAAATGCATTTTGAGTAATTTTAATGTAATACTGTGATTGTCTATTTTTGCTATTTTTATTCTACTATATTTTGAAAGAAAAAATACATAATTTAATTTTAATTTAATTATAGTAAAATTTAATTGCATTTGCCTAACATATTTTAGATATAAAATGTAACTTGTCTCAAAAAACATAAATTTCTGCCCCAAATACCTATTAAAGTAGATTGAATGTACTTGAGAAAGTTAATGATTTGAAAATATATAGAGAGATGCATTTTGACACATTACCTAGGACATTCATATCTTGAAATGACTTAGTTACAGAAAACAGGAAATTATTTCAGGAATGAATCATAATAAGAAGGAAGGAAGGAAAGAAGGATAAAAGAAAAAATAGAGAGTTTAATCCATTTGAGGAAGGCTCTGCCCATTTTGATAAAAAATATGACTGCCATAATACTGGAAAGCCAGGCCAAAGGACTTATAAACTAAGACTTGATTGAAAATTAGAGGTTGAATACAATTACTTCACCTGAGGTAACTGCACAAGAAATATCCTAGATAAGTTTTTTTAAAAGATTTTATTTGTTTATTTGAGAGAGAGAGATGATGGAAGGAGAGTGAAAGAAGCTGACTCATGCTGAGCAGAAAGCCTGATGTGGGGCCAGATCCCAGGACCCTGAGATCATAACCTGAGCCAAAGGCAGAAGCTTAACTGACTGAGCCACCCGGGCACCCTCTCAGATAAAATCTGTGTATTGCATTGAACTACTGGCTCTTGGAATGCCCCCAGTTTTGAATCCAAGAGACCACCAAAGAGCTGGTACCCATGCAAACACACAAGGGTTTATTTGCAACTCGAGCGTGGGCCAAGTATACTTGACACAGCCGAGCACGGACTTGGACCCCAAGGTTAAGAGCCATATTGTTTTTTTAGGGGAAAACCACAGCCAGACCTAACCTGACTCACTGTAGCTTGCCCAAGTTAAGTCTTTCACTCTGCTGTGATCCTGAATACATTTAATCCCACATTGTGGTTTACCAGGGGATCTTCATTGGTCAGGGAACGGGAGGTTAAGGGGATTAACTGATTGGGTGTTCCCACCTGGTCCTAAGTACTGGGAACTGGCTGCCCATTCTTAATTTGCCTCTCCATACCTCCCGGGAAGGGAGATTAAAGGGCTTAACTGATTGGGCGTCTCCCTCAACCTGGCTTAACTTTGTTTTCCAGGGACCCTTTGTCCATTTCTTTCCAACCTGTTTTTCTGAATAAACAAGATGGTGACCTGGATTTCTAAATAGGTCCTTACAGCTCTCAGTTTAAGTAGGATTTCTATTATTATTATTATTATTTTAATTATTATTTTCTATTATTATTTAATAATTAATTATTTAATTATTTTAATTTTAATTTAATTTCTATTATTTTAATTATTATTTTATTATTTAATTTAATTTAATTTAAATTACTACTACTACTGACTTATATTTTAGTTTTGAAATCTCTTTGTAATCTATACATTATGACTGTTATATTTTACATCCAGCTTTAATTGCTGCCACATGAAATAATATTTCATTACTTAAATTATGGTTTGTATTTAAGGCACTACAGTAAGTATCTTAAATCTCTTCTTTAATGAGTATCAGTGAAAATTTAAAGTATATAATCCAGGGGTGAATAATATATGAATTATAATAATCTATGGGACTAAAATTATATTAAATTCCCGTGGGTTAAGAGCTATACTATGCCTTGTGAAACTTTCTAAGGGTGATGAACAAGTAGTCAATTACTTGGCCTCATTTACTAGAGTCTGTATTAAAAATATGAAGTTGTTTGTTGTTTTTCTTTTAAGATTTTACTTATTTATTTATTTGACAGAGAGAAACACAGCAAGAGAGGGAACACAAGCAGGGGGAGTAAAAGAAAGGGAGAAGCAGGCTCCCCACTGAGCAGGGAGCCGGAAGCAGGGCTTGATCTTGACCTGAGCCTAAGGCAGTCACTTAACCAACTGAGCCACCCAGGCATCCCCAAAATATGAAGGTTTTTAAGCCTAGGATTTTTTTTTTAACACAAGTAAATTTGAATACATTTTGCTTAAAAAGCAGCTAACCTACAGCTTTTACTTCTTGAATTTTGATGGCATTAATGTATTCTCTGAGAGATTTTTAGTCTATAGCTTTTGGTACATAAAGATTCACTTGTATTTAAACAATGTTTAGACTGTGTATTAAAAGTAAATCTTTTTAATAGCCTAGCCACATTACATGACCAGAAAAATATTCAAATGCATTAAACCTGCTGGTATGCTGTAAATCTATTTAAGTTCTTAAGAAAGTAAGAACTTCAATCTTAGAAAAGTTCTGTAAATAGTTTCAAGAAAAAAAGTTTCAAGGAAACTTCCATTGAACTAAAGAATTATGTACCTCAAGCATATAGAAATAAACAATATGTTATGGTTTTGTAGGATTACATATATTTTAAAAAGATGAATTGGACTTTTGTGTCAAGTAAGAGAAGCCATAACATTCTCCTCTTCCTCATAGCTTAAAAAACCAAAAAGAAAAGAAAGGACAAGAAAAGAAAAATCCAGATAGACATTTACTATTAGCAACTGAAAAAGAAAACATAATGCTATAATCCTTGAATTACAAAGATGAATAAGTTAATGAGAAAATTCTGGAATTGTGTAGATAGCATAATGAGCTTCTAAAATTATACCAAACCCTCAAAAACAAACTGCTGAATCTCAATATCCTTAAAAATCTCAGGGATATCCCTGAATTTGGAGGGAGGTTATCAAAATTGGTGATATTGCATTTTCCTCTTATATCAGGAAGGAGGTGATATTGGGGTTAATGGTAGTGAGAAAAGGAACTATATTGCATGGAGCACTGGGTGTGAGGCATAAACAATGAATCTTGGAATACTGAAAAAATAAAATCAGATTTAAAAAAAAGAACTGTAAAGAATGCATAAAAACAGAAGTGGAAAACAAAACCATTCTTTTTTACAAAGAAATTTTCCTTTTATACATACTAAGAATGTGATGTACCTTAAGCCTACGAGCTTATCCACTTTATATTGAGTTATAGTGTTTAAATATGTGAAGGGAGGGATGCCTGGGGGCCTCAGTCTGTTACGCATCTGCCATCAGCTCTGGTTATGATCCCAGGGTCCTGGGGCCTGTTCTCCCTCTGCCTCTGCCTGCCACTCCCCCTGCTTGTGCTGTCTCTCTGACAAATAAATAAATAAAAATCTTAATAAACAAACAAATACATGCATACATTTATACATGAAGGGAACAAAGCAAACCTGAGAAGTAGAAGCGAGAATGTCCACTGAAACATTTCATGCTGCCTCAATAAGCTCTGACTTCTCTCTAGTTACACAGGAACAAAACTGTCTCTTACCTGGACCACAGAATGGTTTTCACTGTGGTGTGGAAGAACTAAAGCAATCTTTAACAGCTTAAAAACAAATGGAAAGACCCAAAGCTGCCAGGTTATGAGAGAGGTATTAAAGATACATAAATTAGGGAAATATACTTTGGATGGGAAAACCAAAACTAAAACCAAATAGCAACAACAGAAAAAGGAGCATAGCATAAAGGAAATGAAAAAATAAGTTTGGAAATAAGCTTTGCTCAAGACACGGAAGGACGTTTCTCTAAGTGCTTTCAGAAATAAAGCAATTTACTAAGCATGCTAATAAAATCAGAGCCCAAATAAATAAAAAGAATTATAAAATTTAAGGGGAAATTATTGAGGATTAAAACAACATCAGAAACTAATTCATAAATGAATTGGTAGTACCAAGAGAGAAACAGAAAGAGAATTACTGACATAGAATGAAGGCATAAGATAATTATGGAGGACCCCACCCCCCAAAAAAGTAAAGCAGTGAGATAGAAATATATTCAAAATAGGGATGAATGGTAATCTCAACAAATAAAAATAAAAGATTTTTTTCACAATAATAACCCCCCCCCCCAAAAAATGTCTGAATAGATACATATTGCATTGTAGGTAACACACCGGTGCCTTTTAGTGTCTGAGACATTAAACATCAATTTTAGATTATTGTGTTAAATTTACTAATGCTCTTCTTGATCTTTCCATTGATTAACTCACAATAATATTTTAAAAATGGATTTTTATAGCTCTAGATGTTTGGAATAGCAACCAGTCAACCAGTAAGCCCCCGGAATACTTTCTACCTAAAAAGACCCAGGGAAAAGCTCAAGAGGCAGAAAGAGAATGGAATAGTGAAGACAAAAGTCATTGAAAGATTTCATCTACAAGCACAGTTAAAAAATTTTGTACTTTAAAAAAAAAAGCAAAAAACAAAAAACAAAAAACATTTTGTACTTTTAATCCTTTTATCACCTTTGTGGTTATGCACTTATTCTATAACTATATCCTCTAGCGAAACTACAAAGAGCAAATCATGTTGAAGGGGGTATGGTAGCAACAGGTTTAAACTGGAAGAACAGCATGGCAACCATGGACTCAGAATGTCAATGACCATAGCTCATTCTTCACAATGACATAAAATGAGAGTGAGACCGGGGAGTTCTTCACAGGATAGCAAACCACTCAATTATAGAATCCACATCCTTGCAAAGGTAGTTTATCCTTATGAAAACAATGAATCCTCCAAGATCCAAGTTTTCTCTTAATATTTTAAGTAATATCCAAATAAGTATTATGGGAACAAAAATAATTCTCCCCCATATTTAGGCATAAAAGGTCCAGATTGGTAAAGTTACTCAAAAAAATATATATAAAAAAAGAAAGGAGTCTTGAAATAAAACTTGAAACTTAAAAAAAAAATGCATATAATGGCAGATGAAAATCTGCTTTACATGACAAAAACTTCATACCCTCTCATCCACCCTCTCTTCCTTATCCTTTGGCAAAGTCAACATTGTTAGTGTGCTCTGCCCACTGTCAAGTTCTGTAGGGACATACCCCACAAGATGCCAGTCTCTTTCATTAAGTTAAAAAGGATTTATTCTGGAGGTGAATTAGCCAAGTTTCTAAGATCTCTTCAGGTTATTAGGCAAAGTACTTTGAAGGACTCTATATTCTTTTTTATTAAGAGTGTAAGTTTCAATAGCTTGCTGCAGGCTGTCCTTCGGTACCAGTGACCTGCTTAGAACCAATAAAATTCACCTGTACAACTCTGTTGGGGGCAGTCTGATGAATTCTGGTCCCATGCTGCAAAACAGTAGGCAGCAGCCAGAAAATTGCTTCCATGGCTTTGTTAGAGGTCTTCTTTTGGATCTTTAATTTGACAGCCTACTCTCCCTTCCCTCCCAGGAAGCTCTTTGACTGCATCTCCCTTCCAAGGTAGGGATTGCAATGCATTGACCCATGTGAAGCCTCCAGGTGAAACCTTTGTAATTGGGCCTGAAGGATCACAAATAGGTTTTGACCAGGAGCTATACTCCTCAATCATTATTTGAATTGTACACAGCATGCACACTTCAGTCTTTTAAACTGAGATATTTCAAGTAGAGTACATAAACTGTGGTAATTATACTGCATTGTTCAATAATTTTTGCATGTAATACCACATCTATACTGCCCAAATCAAGATTTAGAACATTTATGACTGTTTCTTTATGATCCTTCTTATACATACCTGCCTCTAGAGATACCTAGTATTCTGACATCTATCAACTTAGGGTAGTCAGCCTCTTTGTGCTTTTGATTTCTCATCACGTAAATGGATGGTAAAGTATGTTCCCTTTTGCAAGTGACTTTCTCCATTCAGCATACATATTTTTATTGCAGGTTACTCTTTTTATTATTGTATAGTAAAACATTTTTTATTTGTCCATTCTATTACTGTTAAGCATTTAATAGTCTTCGATTTTTGACTATGTAGATAAAACTGCTGTGAACATACTCATGGCATACATAAGCATAGTTGTAGCTGTCATTTAGAGAACATAGCCATGCATTTCTCATATGTATATGCAGGAAGTAGTATTGCTAAAGTGTAGAGTGAGTGTGTGTTACATTTTAGACATTGCCAAAAAGCCCTTAAAAGTGGTTTCATCCCCACCTGCAGTGTATGGGCAAGTGGGTTGCGCACATCTTTGGCAATCCTTGTCAATCTTTCTTATTTTAAGGAATTTTATGAATGTGTGTCATCTCTTGGTAGATTTAATTTCAATTCTCATGAGGGGGAGTTTTTTGTCTTTTTTTTATGTGTTTACTGGTCTTTTCAATATCTTTTGTGAAGTCCTTATTCACATTTTTTTTTACATATTTTATATTGGGTTGTCAGTTTTTTCTTTTATTGTTTTGTAAGCATTCTTCATATAACGGGAAATAAAACAATAAGGTTCTGTCATTTCTGGAACTATTAGAATATGGAGACAGAAAGAAATATGTCAAGTAGTAATAGGTGGGCGAACTGAATGATTCTGGAGCTCACCTGTAATATACACTCAGCATCTTATTGACAGCCACGGATAACCTCACTTCCATTGTGTAGCAAACTAAGTAAAATGGTACTGCTGTAGTAGAGTCTGACTCATTAGAGAGAGTGCAGAGACTGCAAAGCAAGCAGAAAACAGAGCACTAAGTCATTTTGTCATTTAATAGAGTGTAACAATGGGACCATTCCCTGATCCAGCCTGGTTACTTGTTCCCTAATTTCCCAGAGGCACCTGGAACTTGAAACTAACAAGGATACCCAGATTTTCACAGTAACAGACTGAAGTGATGATAGATAATGATGCACTTTTAGAGGAGTGTGGACTACTGGGGTTTTGCAGCGCCTAAGTGAGAGCTGTTGATCATGGTTTCAAAAACAAACAAACAACAACAACAACAACAACAACAACAACAACAACCAGGTCTGTAGCTGGCAATGATAACCATGGGGGTTAACTGCCAAGGCAGGCTCCTAATAATGGTGGTTATAGTAATTAAATAGGAAAGAAAATTCCCATCTAATTTCAAGAATGCCAAAACACTGAAAAAATGCTGGAAAAGACAAAGTACTTGGCTGCTGCAAGTACATCACAATCTAGTTATGCTGTGGAGTTTAAAACCTGATAAGTTATGTTTAAAAAATCTCAATAAACAGTATAAATATTTGAAAAGTAGAGACAGAATTATCCAGTGAAGCTGCTATTGTATACCTGAAAATTAAGAGGCTAAATAATAAATATATGTGTGTATATGCACATATCAATACATATGTTATATCTATGTAATAGAATAATTCCTTAAAGTGTTTGGAGGTTTTAAGTATAAATCCAAAATTCTTTATAATAATTTAAACATTATTATTATAATAATTGGGAATAAATTTTATTTATAAAGAAATCAATACCTTATAGTAAGTAAAATTATTTTTAAATAAATGTAAAATATTTCAATGGGCAAAGCGAGCCATTTTGTTAAAAGAATATATTGGATAAATGGAGAAACTAAGTGTCCACTATAATTTTAAGCTACTATGTAATTATAGTGCAATTCCATTCAGAATTACAATGTATTCAGTTTTTTACTAATTTTATTTTATAATTTTGTCTAAGAAAATAATTTTTAAATACTTATCAAAGAAAATCTGTGATAAAACTAGGTGTACTTGAAAGAAAAATATACTGATAGAAGATATGCCCAACCATATATTAAAGTGTATAATAAAGTAACTATATTTTAAAAATATAGCATTGGTCTGAGAATAGGCAAATAAATTAATAGAAAATGATAGGAAGAACAGAATTGCATCCAAAAATGTATGGGAACTTCATATTTAAGGTAGCATTTTAACAGTGGGAAATGGATCAGGTTATTTAATAAATGATTTTCTCTAGGAATCTAGGAGGGAAAACAACAATATATCTACATGATTTAAATGAATAAATTCAAGTTTTACTGAAAATCTTTTTTTTAAAGACTTTATTTATTTATTTGATGGAGAGAGAACCCAGAACCCAGAACCCTAGGATCATGACCTATGTAGAAGGCAGATGCTTAACTGACTGAGTCATCCAGGAGTACCACCCCTTAAAATCTTCATGTAGAAAAAAAATCTCAATATGGAAGAAAACTTTTCTATTCTCAAATCTAAAATCATTCTATTCTCAAAATGTAGCCATAAACCAATAAGTATTTGCTGAATGAATGAATAAATGATAGTATTTATTGAAACAGGGAAGGAGTCATACATATCCACTATCAGAAAAAGTTTGAAGTTAAGAAGAATAAAATTAGGCAAATGAATGAATATTAGGCATTTTTTTTACTTCAAAGGTCAGTGAAATATCCAAGTTGAAGATGTTAAATAGGTTACTGTTTATAGGATTTGTCAGCAGAAAAAGTATTTGTGCTGTGTTATTAATTTGGGAGTTATCTCTGTATAGAGAAATTTAGTGATTAGAGATATAGACAATAGCTAAAGACAGTATATATAAGAAAAACATTTGGGTCTTGAAACAAGAACTCAAGCATTCTAACTTTTATATACTGATGCACTGTATTTGGCTTCCAGGATAGTAGATGTGTCATTGGTGGTCCTAGCAAAGACATTCAGATCATGGAAGCAGAGCACCTGCAAATTCACCAGATTGTTATAGCAAAACAAAATGGAATTTTCTTCTCATTATCAATTATACTTCATATTGTAATACAACAAAAATCTACAGGAATTTTGAAGGCTATTAAAAGATAGCAAAACAATGGAATTCAGGGACCCGGAAAATCTATTGACAAACATAAAAGGTTTTTGTTTGTTTGTTGTTTTCTATCTCCTATTAAGCATCAGGAGTTTTTGGGGTGCCTGGGTGGCTCAGTCATTAAGAGTTTGCCTTCCATTCAGGTCAGGATCTCAGGGTCCAGGATGGAACCCCACATTGGTCTCCCTGCTCAGCAGGGATCCTGCTTTCCCCATTCCCACTCCCCCTGCTTATGTTCCCTCTCTTGTTGTCTCTTTCTGTCAAATAAATAAATAAATAAAATCTTAAAAAAAAAAAAAAGGTCAGGAGTTTTTAAGGCTATCTAATGTGAGCACCTGGGTGGCTCAGTTGGTTAAGCCTCTGCCTTCAGCTCAGGTCATGATCCTGGAGTCTTGGGATCTAGTTCCACATTGGGCTCCCAGCTCCATGGGGAGTCTGCTTCTCCCTCTCACCTTCCCCTCTCTCATGCTCTCTCTCACTCTCTCTCTCTCTCAAATAAATAAATAAAATATTTTAAAAACCTATCTAATGAATGTAATTAAGGCAGCCAACAACTGGTATCTCTAATATCTATGTTATGAATAGTGTTCATACTGAACTTTGTATTTCTGTTTTCAAATGCCAATTTAGGTGTCCTGCATCAATAGTGTACCCCAAAAAATCTCACTGGCACAAGTAAACATACAGACAAACAGAATTTTGTAGTGTTGTATACGTGGTACATAAATTAACTCAAATATAAAAGTTAAAAGACAAAAGTATTAAGAATAATTATAACTACAAATAATTCTTAATGGATACACAATATAAAAATAAATAAACTCTGACATCAATAACATAAACTATGTGGGGGAATAAAAGTGTAGAATTTTTGTATGCAATTTAAGTTTCATTGTCATCAGCTTACAATAAACTATTGCAATTGTAAGCAATCCAGTGCTCATTTTAATCACAAAGATAAAATCTATATCAGATACACAATAGATAAAGAGAAAAGAATCAAAGTGTACTATAACAACAACAACCAAAACCCACAAATAGGGATAGCAAGTAAAGAGAACTAAGAAAACTACAAAACAGACAGAAAATGATAAAATATGAATGGAAAGTGCTTACCTATCAATAATTACTCTAAATGGTGTATTAAACTCACCAATCAAAAGACAGAATTGGACTAATGTCCACAATGTGACTGAATAAGACTTCCTCATTGTATCTCTCACCTTTGCCTACTCAGCAATAACAATTTGGCATCCATTCATGGACAAGAGTGCTTTGTGGGAGCTGTGGGATCCAGCACCATACATCAAGGAACTCAGGAGAAGTCTTGCCATTTGTGCATTGCATAGCAAGCATGTGGACTTTGTTCTGTGCTGTTATCCCTGCAGTCGGTCATAAACAGTCTCCAGACTCTTTCAGTCATAATCAAAGTGGCCCTGTAAAACAATGTCTTGGACGATCATTCATGAACAGGGCAGCCTTTGTGGAAGTGCGGTTTAGACCAGTTTAGAAGGTCTAGCATACCAAGGGGAAATTAATTAATTAATTAATTAATTAATTAATAGGTGGATAGATAAATAAATAAATAATAGGATTTTGGATACATTGGAGAAGGTAAAAGGAACAATAGGATTTTTTATCATGTTACCTCTCCTTTGACTTAATGACAAGAGTTCTTCCTAGCATGCAATTTCTCCTGCAGGAAAAAGTAAGAGGTTATGAGTGAATGTTTGACTGCCTGAGCTGTTTGGGACATTGCCAAAAGGGCCTATTTCTTTCTTGCTCCATCCAGAGTACTGAGTCATGAACTGCTTAACTGGGAGGTGGAAAGAGATTGGGAAAGAGGCAGATAGAACTCTCAGAGGGTATTAAAGCAATGCAGATCCCATAAACTGCAATACAGATTCCGTCAGGAAACCTGCCCATGAGCTGCTAGGAATGCCTTACCTGTGGCTTCTCAAAATGCCCCCCCCCCCCTGTCATCACCAGCACTCAATGAGCCCCACTTACACACACACACACACACACACACACACACACACACACACACACACACCATCCTGTGCCTGGTTCTCTGTGTGCATGGAAGTTAGAGTGAGCTTTGGCAGCTGACTAATGAGCATTCACAGACTGCTGGGCCAAATCTGCAGCCTGGAAAAGATCATAAGCTTAAGCCCCAGTTCCATACTTGGCAAAGCAAAAGGGATGCTGTCAGCAAACCAGCTTAGTGCCTTGCATGATTAAGAGAAGGCAGACAAGCTTAAGAAGTCTGCCACAATGGAATAAGAAACATAAAGCAGGCATATCCATAGAAGGTCTTAGAAAACTTCAGAACCCCAGGCAGGGCTAATTAGGTCTTTCTTTCCTTTCTTTCCTTTCTTTCCTTTCTCTCCTTTCTCTCCTTTCTTTTCTTTTCTTTCTCTCTCTCTTTCTTCTTTCTTTCTTTCTTTTTTTCTTTTTCTTTCTTTCTTTCTTTCCTTTCTTTCTTTCTTTCTTTCTTTCTCTCTCTCTTTCTGCTTTCTTTCTTTCTTTCTTTTTTTTCTTTATTCTTTCTTTCTTTCAATATAAGGTATTTCTCTCCTGAAGTCAGTTAGTGAAGACTGTAAGAGATAACTGCTATTGCAAATATGAAGACAGCAACAAAAGACTTCAAAGAAAAATGGAAAAGTCAAGGAAACATAAAGTTAAAATGGATCATGACAATCTTCCAGTAACCAACCCTGAAGATGGAAAGATGTATGACTGACCCAATAAAGAATTCAAAGTAGCTGTGTTGTTTTTTTTTTTTTAAGATTTTATTTATTTATTTGACAGACAGAGAGAGATCACAAGTAGGCAGAGAGGCAGGTAGAGAGAGAGGAAGAAGCAGTGTCCCTGCTGAGCAGAGAACCAACGTGGGCCTCGATCCCAGGACCATGAGATCATGACGTGAGCTGAAAGCAGAGGCTTTAACCCACTGAGCCACCCAGGAGCCCTCAAAGTAGCTGTTTTAAGGAAGCTACAGTGATCTACAAGAAAAACTCATCAAGACAACTCAACAAAATCAGGAAAATGATATACAAACAAAACAAAAAGTTCAACAAAGAGATAGAAATCATAAGAAATAACCAAATAGTGGTGCCTGGGTGGCTCAGTTGGTTGAGAATCCAACTCTTAGTTTCAGCCCAGGTCATGATCTCAGGGTTGTGAGTTCGAGCCCCTGACTTGGACTCCACACTCAGTGGGGAGACTGCTTGAAGATTCTTTTCCCCTGCCCCTCCACCAAAGTGCAATCTATTCCTCTCTCTAAAATAAATAATCTTAAAAACAAAACAAAACAAAAATGAAGAGAACAAGTTCTGGAGCAGAATACCGTAAGTGGAAAAAATGCAAAAGAGGGCATCAACAGAAACATGGATTAAACAGAAGAGAAACCTACACATTAGAAAATAGGAATTTAGAGATTATCCAGAGAACAAGGATTTAAAAAATGAAAAAAAAAAAGTGAAGAAAAACTATATAATCCATAGAATACAACCTAAAGAAACAACCAGTGAATTATTGAAGTCCCAGAAAAAGAAGAAAGGGAAAAGAGAAAAGAAGGCTTAAAGAATAATGGCTGAGAGCTTTCCACATCTGGGAAGAAATTTGTATATCTGTTCAGAAGCTCATAGGTTACTGAACAAATTGAACTTAAAGGGATCAAGATCCTCTCTAAGACTCATTAACATATAACTGCCAAAAATCAAAGACAAAGAATTTTTAAAGCAGTAAGAGGAAAGAAGTTTGTCACATACAAGGGAACTCTTATGAGGCTTACAAGGTGTTTTTCAGCAAAAACTTTGCAGCCCTAGAAGAGTGAGATGTTCAACACGCTGAAACAAATAAACAAACAAACAAACAAACAAAAAACCCTGTCAACCAAGAATACTCTGTCTGGCAAAGTTGCCCTTCAGAAATGAAGGAGACTCTCCCAGACAGACAAAGCTGAGGAATTTCATTACCCACTGGACCTAACTTACAAGAAATGCTGAAAGTACTTTCATTAATAATATAAAAACATGAAAATGTACAACATAGTTGTAAAGGTTAAGTATACAGTCTATTTCAGACTACCACTGTCTCATGATGGTGTGTTAACCACTTAACTCTAGTATAAAGGCTAACAAACAAAAATATGAAAAATGCCTACAGTTATAATAATTTATTAATGGATGCAAAATATATAGAGATAAATTATAACATCAAAACATAAAAGTGGGGAAATAAATGGATAAAATTTTTGTATGCGACCAAAGTTAAGCTGTTATCAGCATAAAACTGCAATGAGATATTACCTCCTACATATTATAAAAAAGACAAGAGATAACAAGTGTTGATGAAGATGTGAGGAAAGGGGAATTCTTGTGCTCTCTTGGTAGGATTGTAAATAAGTACAGCCAGTATGGAAAACATTACTTAAGTTTCCTTAAAATGTAAAAACACAACTACCATATAAACCAGCAATCCCATTCTGGTTTATATCCAAATGAAGTGAAGCCAAGAGATATTGAAGGTATATATGCCCCTCTCTGTTCACTGCAGCATTATTCACAGTAACAAAGATATGGGCATAACATAGCTGTCCATTATGAATGAATACAGAATATATGGTACATATATTTACAATGGAATATTAGTTCAGGCATGAGAAAGAAGGAAATACTGCAATTTTTGACAACAGCGGTAAAGCTTGAGAACCTTATACTTAAGGAAATAAGTCAGACAGAGTAAGACAAATACTGTATCACTTATATATGGACTATAAAAAAGCTGAACTCTTTTTTTTTTTTTTTAAAGATTTTTATTTATTTGACAGCGAGAAACACAGCTGGAGAGGGAACACAAGCAGGGGGAGTGAGAGAGGGAGAAGCAGGCTTCATGCCGAGCAGGGAGCCCGATGTGGGGCTCGATGCCGGGTCTCCGGGATCATGACCTGAGCTGAAGGCAGTGGCCTAACCGACTGAGCCACCCAGGCGCCCCTAAAAAAGCTGAACTCTTATAGTAAAATAGTAATTGCTAGGAACTGGGGGTGAGGGAAATGGGGAAATGTGAACCAAAGGGGAAAATTCCTAGTTACAACATAAATAAGCTCTAAAGATTGAATGTATAGCATGATGATTATAATTTACAATTCTGTATTATATACTTAAAAGTTACAAAGAGATCTTAGATGTTTTCATCAAAAGAAATAAATGAAAAGTGAGATGATAAAGTTCTAACTAAACCTACTATGGTAATTATTTTACAATAAATATGTATAATCAAATCATATTGCACACTTTAAACTTACACAACATTCTATGTCAGTTATATTTCAATAAAGTTGGGAAAAGAAGATAGTGGGTGATTGAATTAAAAAAGGAGACTCACCACCATCACTTTTCAGGGTATGTATCCAAAGGAAATTATACTAGTACCTTAAAGATATAACTGTGTTCCCATGTTAATTGCAGCATTATTCATTATACTCAAGATATGAAAACAACCTAAGTGTTCCTATATATAATGGAATATTATTCAGCCTTAAAATATAAGTAGATCCTACTGTTTGTGACAACAAGAATAAAGCTACAGGACATTATGCTAAGGAAAATAAACCAGACACATAAAAAACAAAGTACTGCATGATTTCACTATAAGTATATAAAGAATCTGAATTTATAGATTTTATAGAAGGTAATTTATAGAAGCAGAGATTACTCTGGGAGATACTGGTTAAAGGGTACAAAATTGCAGCTTTGTAGGATTAGTGAATTCTAAAAATCTAGTTTAATCAGGGTAAATATAGCTGACAATGTTGCATTGTATTCTGGAAAATTACTTAGAAAATAAATTTCTGGTATTCTCAACACACACACACACACACACACACACACACACACACAAGGATATGTTAATTAGCATGACTGTAATAACCTATTTACTATGTATATGCATACTAAATCATCATGTTGTACACCTTAAATATAAAGAATTTTTATTTAAAAAAGATAAAAATATAAAAAAGGCAATTATATAATTCTGAAAGAGATGAACTTAGATTTAAGGACAACACATAGGCTGAAAGTAATGGTATGGAAAAAAATACTCCATGCAAATATAAGCAAAAAATAATTGGGTAGTTGTACTTGTGTCAGACAAAATAGACTATATATCAAAAATTGTCACAAGAGAAGAGTTGGGTGATTACATAATAATTAAAGAGGTAGTTCCAAAGTAAGATATAAAATTATAAATATATATGCATCCAAAATCAATGCACCTAAATATATAAAACAAGCTTCAATTGATCTGAAGGGAGAAATAGACAGAAATACAATAGTAGGATACTTCAATAGCCCCCTTTCAATAATGGATAACTCATCCTGAAAGAAAATCAATAGGGACACAACAATCTTGAGCAATTTTGTAAACAAAATGAACCTGACAGACATATACAGAACATTAAGTCCAAAAGCAGCTGAATATACATTCTTGTCAAGCATTCATGGAACATTCTCTAGAATAGATCCCATGTCAGGTCACAAAATAAATCTTACAAATATAAGAAGATAGAAATAATTCTATTTTTTTCAGACCACAATGGAATAAAATTAGAAATGAATAATGAAAATAAGTTGTAAGAACCACAAATGCTTAGAAATTAAATAACACACCCTAAAAGAACCATTTGGTCCAGAAAAAATTCAAAAAGGAAATTAGAAAACACCTAGAGAGAAAAGAAAATGAAAACACAACATGTCAGATATTATATGCCATGGATATAGCAAATACAGTACCAAAAGGGAACTATTGACCAATAAACATCTACATGAATATACTTAGAGATTTAATGTATAGCATGATGAATATAGCCATAGTATTATATACTGGAAATTTTCTAGATGAGCAGAGTTTATGTGCTTTCATCACACACACACACATACATGGTAATTATGTAAGAAGACAGATAGGTTAGAAAGCTTGATTATAACAATCATTTCATTATGTATATACACATAAAATGTCATGCTGTACACTTTAATATATACAATGTTTTTAAGGTTTTATTTATTTATTTGACACAGAAGGAGAGAGGGTACAAGCAGTGGGAGCAGCAGGCTGAGGAAGAGGGAGAAAAGTGCTTCTTGGTGAGCAGGGAGTCCAATGTGAGGCTTTATTCCCTGGACCCTGAAATCATGACATGAGCAGAAGGCAGATGGTTATCTGACTGAGCCTGAGCCACCTAACAGCCCCTTTTTTTTTTTTTAAGTAGGTTCCATATTCAGCATGGAGCCCAGTGCAGAGCTTGAATTCATGACCCTTAGATCAAGACGAACCAAAATCAAGAGTTGCATGCTTTTTAACCAACTGAGCCACCCAGGAGCTGCTATACACAACTTCTGATTAAAACAATAAAATTTTAAAAAATTAAGTAGAAAGATTTCAAGCAAACAATCTAATTTTATTATCTTTAGGAACAAGAGGAAGTAAGCCCCAATTTAGCAGAATGCAGGAAATAATAAAGATTAATAGTAAAAGTAAGTGAAATAGAGAATGGGAAAAAACCCAAGCCATTTTTGAACAAAAACCCCAAAATCAATAAATTAAACTGGTCTAAGATAAAAAAGAAGACTCAAATAACTAAAATGAAAAATGAAAAGAGAGACATTACAACCAATGCCATAGATACAAAAAAATGATTATTAGAAATAATATGAATAATTACATGATCACAAATAGAACAATTTAGAAGAAATAGATAAACTCTTAGAAATGCACAACAAAATAAAAATCAATGAACCAATAACAAATGAAGAGATTGAATCAGGGGTGCCTGAGTGGCTCAGAGGGTTAAGCCTCTGCTTCCAGCTCAGGTCACAATCTCAGTGTTCTGGAATCAAGCCCCACGTCTCGCTATCTGCTCAACAGGGAGCCTGCTTCCCCTTCTTTCTCCTCCTGGCTCTCTGCCTATTTGTGATTTCTCTCTCTGCCGAATAAATAAATAATTTTTTTAAGATTTTATTTATTTATTTGACAGAGAGATCACAAGTAGGCAGAGAGAGAGGAGGAAGCAGGATCCCCACCAAGCAGAGAGCCAGATGCGGCCTCGATCCCAGGACCCTGAGATCATGACCTGAGCCAAAGGCAGGGGCTTTAACCCACTGAGCCACCCAGGTGCCCTAAAATCAAGAGAGAGAGAGATTGAATCAGTAACCAAAAATCTCCCAACAAGGAAAAGCCCAAAACCAGATGGCTTCACAAATTAAATCTACCAAATATTTAAAGGAGAATTTATGCCAATCCCTTTTAAACTTTTACAACAAATAGAAGCAGAAAAGTCCCAAACTCAACTTATGCGACCAACATCATCCTGGATACCAAATGTAGACAAAGATACTATAAGATGATGAACATGGATGCAATAATACTCAACAAAATATTAGCAAACCAAATTTAACAGTACATTAATATATTCCTTCATCATTACCAAGTGGAATTTATCAGTGGGATACAAGAATCATTCAACATACAAAAATCAATTAATTAGATATACCACATTAATAGAACAAAGGATAAAAATCACTTAGTAGCTGCAGAATAAACAAATGATAAATTTGAACACTCTTTCATGATAAAAATTCTCAATAAATTATGCACAGAAACTTACCATAACACAGAAAAGACCATATATGAAAACCCATAGCTAATAATATACTTACTGGTGAAAACTGAAAAATTTTTCTTCAATCCAGAATAAGGCAAGGATACCTATTATGTTCACTACTATACAACATAATACTGGAACTCCTAGCCACAGCAATTCTACAAGAAAAACAAATAAAAAGCATCTGAATTAGAATGACAGAAGGAAAATTATCTCTGTTTGCAGATAACCAATCTTATATGTAGAACATTCCAAAATTTTACAAACACCGTTAGAACTAATAAATTCATAAAATGTACAGGATACAAAGTTAAAATGCAAAAATCACTTGTATTTCTATATATCATTGATGAAATGTTCAAAGAGGAAAATAATACAACAATTTCATTTACAATAGTAATCCCTAAAAAAAAAAAGTACTTAGGAAGAAACCTAAACAAGGAAGTGAAAAATCTATAGAGTGAAAACTATAAAAACACTAATGAAAGAAATAAAAGCAGGTACAAATAAATAGAAGGATAATCCTGTGTTCATGGATTGGAAGCAGTAGCAATGTTAAAATATCCATCTAACTAAAGCAATCTTGATTCAGTACAGTCCCTATCAAAATTCCCAAGATGGTTTTAGAGAAATAGAGAAAACAATCCTAAATTTTTTTTTAAGGAAGACCCTAAATAGCCAAAGCAATTTTAGGCAAAAACAATAAAGCTGGAAACATCACAATTTTTGATTCCAAAATATAACACAAAGTTATAATAATCAAAATAGTATGGTACAGGCATAAAACTAGACATAGGAAAAATGGAACAGAATAAGAAGTCCCCAAATAAACCCATGCATATATAATGAACTGATCATCAATAAGATTGCAAAGAATACACAATGGGGAAAGGATAGTTTCTTCAGTAAATAATGTAGAGAAAAGTGGATATCCACATCTAAAAGAATTAAATTGGAACTTTGTCTTATGTCACACACAAAAATTAATTCAAAATGGATTAAACTTAAATGTAAGATCTGAAACTATAAAACTCTCAGAAGAAATATAGAAAAGCTCCTTGACATGTATCTAGGAAATAATTTCTTGTATATGATACCAACAACAGATGCAGGAAAGGCAAGAACAAACAAACAACAACAAAAGCCAGAAACAACAACAACAACAAAAACAGAAACAAAGTACAAGGGAGGGCAACCTATGGAATGGGAGAAAATGATAGCAAACCATGTATGTGATAAGAGGTTTATCTCCAAAATATATAAAGAACTCCCACACCGTAATAGCAAAAAATCTAATTAAAAAATCAAAAGGTAATTGAATAGATATTTCTTGAAAGAAGACATAAAAATGGCCTACAAGTATATGAAAATATTCTCAATATTGCTACTTGTTGGGGAAATACAAACCAAAACCACAATGAACTAGCATCTCACACATGTTAGAATGGTTACAATACTTTTAATGTTTGGGGCACCATTTTCCTTATTCATAGTTAGAATGTGACCATTTAATTTTTCCTTGTAATTTCTTCTTTTTCTAAGATTTTTTTTTATTCATTTCAGAGAGAGAAAGCAAATGAGAGAATGGACCATGAGGAGGGACAGAGAGAGAGAGGAAGAAGCAGATTGACACTCAGAGGGAACCTGACATAGGGCTCCCTCACAGGAACCCAGGATTAAGAACTGAGCTGAAGGCAGATGCTTAACCAAATGAGCCACCCAGGGGCCCCTCTTGTAATTTCTTCTTAAGTTCCACTAACCCATAATCCTCTCCTTTAGATGTTCTGATAGTTCTCCTTTGAGTTTTTATATATGTCATCGGAGCTCTTGGCAACACTTTTGGGGCAGGGGGTTCACAGACAAGTTTGTTTGCTGTTTTTGTTTTCTATTTCTTTTCCCTTATGTTCTTATAGCTAATTTTTCCTGTTTTGTGCAAGGCATTTTATGATTATCAAACACGTTTAATGATACAAGCTCTTTTTTTGACCAGCTATTTACAGGAAATGTGTTTCAATGCATATAGAAGGTAGCATTGAAGGCAGAAAAAAAGTCTGTGCTTAAATTATTTATTTTTGCTTTTATTTTCCATAAGCCAACAGTGTGCCAGCCCCAGAGATGTTCCCCCTTTAGAGACTCCATAAATTACAGACATACAAGAATTTGTGTAGTTCCTCAATAACCAATCTGTCTCTGATTCTTCTATATTGTATTAAAAGGAGACAGAAGCTGTCACCATTGGTCCTTATAAATCTTTGTTCTTGTCCTAAAGAAGGATAGTGTTTGTTTTTTGTTGTCTCTCTTTGTGTGGGTCCCCTGCTTTGGAGGACTGGTCTCTTATGGCTTAGTTTGAGAATTATTATTGAAATCATTCTTTTTAGGCATCTTTCTGAGGCCTTATTGGGCATCAGCTCTGTGTTTTAGCCCTTCCTCATATGTAGTCATATAGAACCTCACTTTTGTTGAAACTCTAGTATTCACTTCCTTTTCTTGTTGTCATTTGTTATTTTCTGATTTATAAGATATGAAAGGCATGTTTTTTTGCCCTATTTATAACATAAAACTTTTTTTAATGTTTATCTCAGGGCTCATACCTAATATTAGTGCTTATTCCACTGAATTGAGATGCTTATCTATATGGTGCCAGAACTAGCATATGTTTCAGGGCAATTTTATGCAGCATTCAAGTTAAATTTTTATGTGCTACATTTTATACTATACTATGACCCTAGTGTAGTTAGAAAAAAGGTCATATGAACTTTAATTTTATTGATCTTGAAGCACTATTTTCTAATTATAAAATTTAGAGGCTTTTAAATTGGGTGCATCTTAAACTTTATGCTGTTTTATGGTTGTATACATGCTTTGCTGATTATTAAATATTTGATAAAGAAAGCAATCTCAATTACCTTATTCTTATGAGACTACACAATCCACTTTAAAATGATACACTTCAGAGAACACTGAGGAATCCATCGTGATAAAAACACGAATTGACCATATAATACATATCTTTACTACAGCCCGACTTGAGAATCTAATAAAAGCTATAGATGTTTTACCCATGGGTGAAATTAAATGATAAATCGAATATACACAAAAATATTTTACATCCAAATTGACAAGATTTGCAAATTTCTTGAATATTAAGCATGAGCAAGGAATTCTTATATTTCAGATTATGAAGGATTTAGACTAAATGTTAAATTTATAAACAGGTTTAAAATGAAACATCTTTCTTTATGACCTTGGAACCTAAAAATAGACAATTTAACTCTGATTCAATGATGATATTAAGTGCTACTCACACTACATTTCTATTTATATGTTTGACTTTCAACTTTTTTGCTTTCAACTTTCTAATTTGAATGGCCTTCACTTATTTTTTAAAAGGTAGAATAATTTTAAATGTCAGAAGTGTCATTTTTGATACTTCCCTTAAAAAATGATAGTTGCAAAGCAATCTATTCTTTTAGCAAAATATATATGTGACAGTCTTTAGTAAATAGCACAGATCAAAATTTTGTCAAGGAAAGATAAACCTTTGAAAGATATAATTAGGTTCCAGAAAACAAAGTAGTTTAGGAATATAAATATGTTCAAGAATTTAAAATTAAGGGTAAAGTAAATGTATCCTGTTTTAACTCAACCTGTTCCTTTATTTACTTAATGTTCATCCTCATTTCACTTTAACTTATGGAATATTAATTGTCTCATTATCACAATGAATTTGTATCACTCTAATCTTTATAGTGCTCACAAGTAACAAAATATATTACTTCTTAATGTAGTAAACAGCATTTGGGTTTGAGAGCTGTTAATTAATTTATCTGATAGCTCTAGGCTGGACATTAAATTCTTGTTACCATTAAGCAAGCTCTTTTTTTTCTTCCCTAAACATGAATAGAGTTAAGAGGTTATTTCATTTTTTCCCAAAGCCTGGAGTAAATCAAAACTAATAAGTACATAAATAAATAAAACATCAAGACCATCTTTCTTGTGTCTAGGGGTAGGTGAAGTCTATGAAGTAATAATCTAGCATAAATTGTACAGTCTCCAGGTACTGTAATCTCTTGTTCTGAGTGAACATTTGTGCATGTAGATGTATATAGACTTGTGCACATAGAAGCTTGGCTTATCTCTGAACTTGAATTTAAAAAAAAAATAGTGTTTTATTTTGGCATTGTTTCACACTTAAATAATATTTCCAAAATAGTACAAAGTATCACCATGTACTCTTCACACAGAATCAGTAAATGTTAACTGTTTCCCTCATTAAAAAAAAATTCTTTCTCTGTACTTCTTTCTGAAATGTTGAAATACTTAAAAGTAAGTTTAGACATGATGTCCCATTACCTCTAAATGTGTCCGTATGCATATCCCCCAAAATAAGAACATCTTATATATATGCACACTATAATTTTAAAAGCCAGGTAATTCATACTGTTATTATTTCCTTTACATTTCAACTGTATCTATTATTTACTAATTTATTTTATAGTAAAAGAAAATTCAGTCTGTGGATTCAATCCATGAACATACACTGCATCCAGTTGTTATTAATTTTTAATTTAATATGGAATAGCCCTTCAACTTTTTTTTTCGTCTTTCATGATCTTGACATTTTCTAGGAGTTCAGGCCAATAAGGAAGTGACCAAAGAATGGTGAAGATGTATGAAATGAAAATAGGAGTCAGTTTGGAGTACTCTGATTAGTTGAACTGGGGACTGTGTGATCATCACATAAATAATGATAGTAACAGATTATAACCCATTAACAAAATAAGAACCTATGAGTCCATACATATATGTATATACATAGTATATATATACAAATTAATAAATAAATGTCATAGAAGGGAAAGCTTCTCCTTATAGCATAATTTCAGCCCAAAATTGCAGAAGCAAGTGGGGACTCTGGGTGACTCAGCTGGTTAAGCATTTGCCTTTGGCTCAGGTCATGATCCCAGGGTCCTCAGATTGAGCCCTACATTGGGCTCCCTGCTCAGCAGAGAGTCTGTTTCTCGCTCTCCCTCTGCCCTCTGCCTGCTTCTTCTCTCTCTCTTTCCCTTTCTCTCTATAAAATAAATAAATTGAATCCTTTTTTTTTTTTTAAGATTTTTTAATTTATTTGACAGAGAGAAACACAGCCAGAGAGGGAACACAAGCAGGGGGAGTGAGAGAGGGAGAAGCAGGCTTCCCGCTGAGCAGGGAGCCCGATGTGGGACTCAATCCCCGGTCTCTGGGATCATGACCTGAGCCAAAGGCAGTAGTTTAACCAACTGAGCCACCCTTGCGCCCCAATAAATTGAATCTTTAAGAAAAATGCAGAAGCAGGGATGCAAAACAATGCCACAATTTGAAAAATGTAATAGTTACAAAAAATGGCAAAAATCATCAATAGATATTAAAACTATTGGTTAAAAATATGATGAAAAATAAGATATTTACAGAATCCCAAATCAATTCCTGTAGATACTTACTGGTGGAAAAAAGTTAAACAGTAACCTTATAACAGAAAATCTTGACAGACACCTTTACACCAAGGGGTAAAAGTTATCATCACCAATAATGAGATGTCAAATGTCTCTTAATATAATGCATTTAGAAGGACATATCAGCATTTCTGTGATATTCTGGCCAAAACGGATTATCCAAATTTAAGGATGACAAACATGAGATAAAGCTAAATTACGGAACATCCTACAAAGTAACCAGCCTATACTCTTTAAAAATAGTATCTGAAAAATGGGTTTGTTCTGTTTGTCCCTTTTTGTCCCTTGGTGTAACTTTGTTTTTCATTCCAGGTTTTGTGTTCTTATCTGTTTTGTTTTGTTCCCCGCCCCTTATCTCATATAAAGTACATAGGTCATCTCATATAAAGTACATAAAGAGTATATAACAATGTACTCTAGATGTCACTATATGAAACTTCATAATGGAGCCCCATCTCAGCTCAGTTCAAAAAATATTTATAGCGAGAGTACCCTATCACAGACATAATTCAACTTAACCTATCTATACAACAAAAGCTTTCTTTTGGGCCCATCCTCTAGGCTCTGATTTATAGTAATGTGATAGTGATGATTAATTTACTTGACTAAAACCTTTAAGGGGATGGTCAATGGCTTACTCACCTTTGCTTTCCTAACAGTATGCGTTGCTAATAAATAAGTTGAATTTAAAATCTATGTTGTATTGTGGGGTCCTGACACTTTCCCTTTGTGTGTCCATCAAGGCAGGCTAGAGATCCTCTCATTCTCCTTTAGTTCATATCATGTTTCCATATTCCTCCAACTTAACTCAAATAGATCTATGTATATTTCTCACCATTTCTTCCCAACAGTTAACTTAGTTTTCTTTTCTTTTCTTTTCTTTTTTTTTAAGATTTTATTTCTTTATTTGACAGAGAGAAACACAGCCAGAGAGGGAACACAAGCAGGGGGAGTGAGAGAGGGAGAAGCAAGCTTCCCACCCAGCAGGAAGCCCGATGTGGGGGTTGATCTTGGGTCTCTGGGATCATGACCGGAGCCAAAGGCAGTGGCTTAACCAACTGAGCCACTCAGGCGCCCCAGTTAACTCAGTTTTCTAAAGGAAATTCATTTGCATTTGACTTTTCACAGGACACAAAAGCACATACATGAATATCGGTCAAAGAAGAATCCAAAGCCACTTTTATAATACTGTGTTAGTAGCATTTTTAAATTATACTAAAAAGAAAGTAAACTAAAAAAAATAGAGAGAGAACCTTACCTTTAGCAAAATTCCTCCTAAACATGCCCTCTTTTAGCACATTTCTGGCTTCAATAGGTTGCAGTCTTTAGCCTTTGTTTTCCTAAAGTATTGAGTGAAACTTTTTTTTTTTTTTACTGTTGTGTGATTTCTCACTGTTAGCCAGTGATCAGATCAATTTTGTAGCTGATTTATTTATTTTTTTCTGTTTTCAGGGAGGATAAACTGATTCACTATTCCTTATGGTGTTAAAAAAAGTCCAAGAGAAATTTAGATTTAAGTTTCTTTTACTGTGATATTTCAATAAAAGAATGAATAATTAGGAGGAAATGTGTTAATAGAGATTCTCATGTAATTGTCCATATGGGAGGTTGATAATTAAGCCCGACATTGGTTACAGCTCACCTTTTTCAAAAACAAGTTTTTAGTAAAATATTTTTTAAATAAATTAATAAATTAATAAATTAATGAAATTAATAGAAAATTAATAAAATACAATTTTATTAATAAATTAATAAGATATTTTTAAAAATAAAAATAAAATATTTTTCTGAAGTACTGCTTTTACACTTAAAGATAATAAACCTAGCTCTAATAATTTAAATGCCATTGAGAGGCCTGTAGTGTGTTTAGTCTTAAATCATATTATCTGCATTTATGTATTTTGTTTGCAATTATCTTTCCCTATTCTCCCTTCAAGTTTAAATAACCAAATAAAACTTCTAAAAGTTTGAAAATATTCAGATTTTTTTCCTCAAACTTAATTAGAATGTGTTGCATTTTACAGAGATTAGTATGAATATATTTATACAGAGATTGTATAAAATTAGGAAAATAATATATTGATATTTATTGAGTTAATAATTGATTTTGTGTAGGGTATAGCTAACAGTGGTCATAAAAATAATTTTCAATACTGCATCTCCTATTGCATTACAATGGGTCAGTAAGCTACAACCTGTGGACTAAATCCATCCAAAAGTCCAAATGTGACCTGTGACTTATTTTTTTTTAAGATTTCTTAAATTTATTTGACAGAGAAAAACACAGCTAGAGAGGGAACATAAGGCTGGGGAAGTGAGAGAAGGAAAAGCAGGCCTCCCACAGAGCAGGGAGCCAGATGCAGGACTCCATCAGGGGACTCTGGGATCATGACCTGAGCTGAAGGCAGCCACTTAATGACTGAGCCACCCAGGCACCCTGTGACTTGTGTTTGCAAATAAAGTTTTATTGGAAAAAAGCCATCCCATGCTTTATGTAAATTTTTGCTGTTTTCTGTATTACAGTGACAGACTTAAGGATTTTCCATACAGACTGAATTGCCCATAAAACCTAAAATATTTCCTATAAGCCAAGCAGAGAAAGTCAAGTATCATATGGTTTCGCTTACTTGTGGAGCATAAAGAGTAACATGGAAGACAGTGGGAGAAGGAAAGGAAATGTGAACTGGAGTAAATTAGAGAGGGAGATGAAGCATTAGAGACTTTGGACTCTGAGAAAGGAACTGAGGGTTTTGGAAGAGATAAGGATGGGAGATGGGTGAGCCCCGTGGTGGGTATTAAGGGCAGGAATTGCATGGATCATGGGCTGTGGGGCATAAACAACGAATCTTGGAACACTGAAAAAATAAAATATTAAAAAAAAGGAACACTGAAAAAATAAAATAAATTATTATTAAAAAAATATTTCCTATCTGACATCTTATGGAAGTTTGCTGACTTCTGTGTTACAAGCAAGTTTTCAGACAAAAAACCTGAGAATAGGTTGTATGTATTTTTTTATGTTAGGGAATGCTTGCAATAAATGTCCTTTTAGCTTCTACTTTTATTTAATAGTAAAACAAGAAAGTTTAAATTCAGTGAATTTTAGAAATGAGAATGAATTAAATAATTTCTTATTTACTAATGTAACCCATTCTCAAACTGAGCTAAATAGATAAATATTGTCAAATGAATATTACGCATTTTCTAAAGACAACTTTTTTTTTCTTTTAAGATTTTATTTATTTATTTGACAGAGAAAGAGATCACAATAGGCAGAGAGGCAGGCAGAGAGAGAGAGGGAAGCAGGCACCCTGCCAAGCAGAGAGCCCAATGTGGGCCTCCATCCCAGGACCCTGAGATCATGACCTGAATCACAGGCAGAGGCTTAACCTGCCACCCAGGAGCCCATGACAACTTTGCAAGCATATATTTTTGTCTCCTTTTTGCATTATAAAGAACATGATTGTTTAAATCACTATAAAAATTCTAGGGTTCTGGGGCGCCTGAGTGGCTCAGTTGGTTAAGCAACTGCCTTCGGCTCAGGTCATGATCCCTGAGATCTGGGATCGAGCCCCGCCTGCTTCTCCCTCTCTCACTCCCCTTACTTCTGTTCCCTCTCTGGCTGTATTTCTCTCTGTCAAAAAAATAAATAAAATCTTAAAAAAAAAAAATAAGGTTTTGCTATTTCTTTATGTTTTCATATGGATTCACCTATATATCTTTTTAGTCATTGATATTCACATTTATTTAGCAAAATCAGTTCTCCTTTGTTTTGCAAATGATGAGTGATATTCAGTTTAGATACCATTAAGTGGTATTTCTGGAGAAATTTATAATGTAAGGCAAGGTCACTACTGAGAAAATTCATTGGCCGTTTCAGCTGGGTTTGGACCAGTAGTTTTTTCTGTCATGATCACTGATTTTTATACTGCAACTCAATTAAAGTAATTTTTCTCTTTCTACCTCTAATGAAATATCTACATAGCAAAGTAATATTTATCATTCCATTTCAGAATAATATACTTTTCATTGATTGATTATATTCAGTAGTTGTAGTTAAATGTGAAAAAGTAGCTTGTGTTTTCCTTTTCACTTTAAACTATAGATGTAACAGTTTTTAAATTTCATCCATGTACCACTTAACGTCATATTGAGTATCTCCATAGAATCACATTTTAGGAATTGCTAATCAAACTCAACAGTTTCTTTAGCCACTATGAACACCGAAACTAAAAGATATAAAGTGACTTGGGCGCTGTTACCTAAGTTCTCATTGCAAGGCTCCTTCTTGTATCTTAAACTGCTTCTACTAGTTACACAATATTTGGAAAACTAGTACCTAAAATGGTAATTCCATTTTACTGTAAATATTGTTGGACGCTTTCAAAACAATCAAGTTTACATGCAGTAAATGGAAAGGTAACTAAGAATGAAAACTTTAAGATTACTCATCAATTTGGCATGTCATGACTACACATAAAAACAGACTTTTTTTCCATGCTTGCTCACTCCTTCACCACATCAATATTTGAAAAGCAAAAGTAGTTTGGTGTGGGTAACCACAAACTAATTCAACTAATCCAGCTAGATGAGCAAGAATTAATAAATAATTGATATTCATTAGAAATTGAGACTGTACTAGCTTGCTTTGTTTAATCAAACAAGTTTCTTATTTTTGGTCAATTTAAGTTAAAGAATGTGGGCTCAGCACTTTTTAAATATATTATTGATCTCATATATAAAAATAGCTACATCTTTTGAGGAGAAAAGTTTGAATTGTAATTAAATCATGTGAGATTTTTGTTGTTGTTGTGGGTCTCCTTAGGTATCAATAAGAGTCCTTGTGGATGAACACAGTAATCTAACTTCTAAATTATGCTTCTTGGAGTCTATAATTTTATTTTAGCTTCAAATTATCGCCCTATTTCAGCTCTAAGATTTTTCTTTTTTAGAGCCATAATTAACACTTGGAAATTATTATTTCTCAGAAAGTAAAGAATAAACATAGTATTTGCATGCAAATGAGAAAATATGAAGTCAATATTTTTAATAAAAACAATGTTTTTAAATTATTTATACACAGGGTAGCTTTATACATAGAACTTGAGAGAAATGACAAAAATTAATCACTGTTTAAAGAAATATAAGAATAGTCAAATAATTTTAATAATAGGAAGCAGTTTTATTATAATTATCATTGTTTTTGTTATGACTTTAAAATCTTCCTTTTAATTTTTTTTTTTAGGGTTAATGTAAGTATATATATATATATATATATTTAAAGATTTTATTTATTTGACAGAGAGAAACACAGCCAGAGAGGGAACACAAGTAGGGGGAGTGAGAGGGAGAAGCAGGCTTCCCACCGAGCAGGGAGCCCAATATGGGACTTGATCCCAGGTCTCTAGAATCATGATCTGAGCTGAAGGCAGTCACTTAACCAACTGAGCCACCCAGGCGCCCCAGTATATTTTTATCATTAAGTTTTTTTTTCCATTTTAGGGGCACCTGGGTGGCTCAGTCATTGGGCGTCTTTCTTCCCTCAGGTCATGATCCCGGAGTTCAGAGTTCAGGGTTCAAGCCCCGCATCAGGCTCCCTGCTCGTGGGGAAGCCTGCTTCTCCCTCTTTCACTCCACCTGCTTGTGTTCCCTCTCTAGCTGTGTTTCTCTCTGTCAAATAAATAAAATCTTTAAAAAGAAAAAGGTTTTTTTTTTTTTTATTTTAGTAACATGAACTTTTTTAGTCCTATCGTCCATTCATCTCTGTTCCTTTATTACTTTTTTTTTACACTTTTAGAATAGAGGTAGTCACACTTTATAAAATGTTATTACCCCTCTTGATTTTTCCATCTTCCTGCATTATTTTATCTATTCATCTTGTTAACCCTGTAACAAGCAAATCATATTTGAACATCAGAAAGTAGTTGAAGGTAAAGAAAGCAAAAAATAGCTCTGTACATTAATAGTAAATCAAAGTGATCTTTAAGCATTTCCCCTCAGTAGGTGTATCAATTTGGTAAGCACACATTTTTATCAAAGTGTAAATTTGTAATCATACACTTAAAAGTGTAAACTTGGCTAGAAAACAATGGTTGGTTTGGTCAAATGATAGTTTAGGTGTTGTGGTGAAAGAATCTTGTGAAAAATATCTGCAATGAGTTAATTTTAACCAAAAAAAAAGATTATACGTCTATATATATATCTATATCTATGTAATCTATATCTATATCTATATCATCTATATCTATATCTATCTATCTATCTATCTATCTATCTATCATCTATATAAAACCTTGATAATGTGGGTGGGTCTCATCTAATCCCTTGAAAACCTTATGGGAAGAAACTGAGGCTTCCCTGAAAGGAAGGAATTCTGCTTACGACTATAACATCAATATCTTGTCCAGTTTCTATCCTGTTCACACAATGGTTGAGTCTGGTGAGTCTAAAATCTACACAGAAGATCTGTCAACTGGAAACTCAGGCAAGAGTGGAAGTAGCAATCCTAAGTCTGAAATCTGTAGGGCAGGACAGCAGGCTGGAAACCCAAGCAGGAAATATGTTAGCTTCATAGTAATTTTTGTAATCAAAAAGAATGAGTTTTCCTACTCTACTATCAAGACTGTTTAACTATTAGGGTTTACTTGAATATACATATTAATTTTTTAATTATTTTTTTAAATTTATTTGAGAGAGAGAGAAAAATATGAGTGGGAGGCAGAGGCAGAGAAAGTGACCCCACTGATCAGGGAGCCAGATGCTCCCTGATCCCAAGACCCTGAGATTACAACCTGAGGCAAAGTCAGACACTTAACCAACTGAGCCACCCAGGTGTCGCTTGTGTACTAATTTTAAGATCAGTTTATAAACACTACGAAACACCAGCTGGAATTTTAATGGTATTGCACTGAATCTGTAGAGCATTTATGGACTAGTGTTTATCCAAAAACTAGAAATGCCTTTCCATTTATTCAAGTCATCTTTAATATCTTTAAATAAGGATTTCTAATTTTCAGTGTATCAGTCTTCTGATTCTTTTGTTAAACTCACTCCCAAGTAGTTAGACTGTGTTATGCTAGTGTAAATGGAATTTTTCCCCCTATTTTCATTTTTGAATATTAATTCCAAGTAGGCAGAAATGAGATTGATATTTGTATACTGAACTTGTATCCTAAAACTTGCTGAAATGATTTATTAGCTCTAATAAGTATTTTGGATTCCTCAGGATTTTTTTACACATGATATAATGCCATATGCAAATAAAGATAGTTTCCTCCTCTCTTTCTTTCCCTAAGTGCCCTCTAGCACCTGTGATACAATGTAAATAGAAGTGATGAGAGTGAACACACTTGTCTTGTTTCAGATGTCAATGGTAAAGTATCTACCTTTCACCATTATATATCATATTAGCGATGAGCTTTTGTAGTTGCTCTTTGTTTGAAGGAAATCTCATCTATTCCTACATTTTCAGTTGTTTTATCAATTGTTTTATCAATTCCATAGTACAAATCTTTTAATATACCATGGATTTGTTTTGCTAGTATATTATTGAGGACTATTGAATCTGTCTTCTTAAGAGATTTTAACCTTTAGATTTCTTCTCCATGACATCTTTGTCTGGTTTCATAATTGTGATACTAGCCTCCTAGAATGAGTTGAGAGATATTCCTTACTCTTCTAGTTTGGGGAAGGATTTTTAAAAGATTGAGGTTATATATTCAGGGCATATAAACTTTCTAATATGCTGTTAGATACCTAATTTGTGGAGGATTTTTACATCTATATGCATATGGAATATTTGTCCTTTTTTTTTTTAACTTTGGTTAAAGTGAATTCTTTGGTTTTGCTATCAGAGTAATATTTGCTTCACAAAATAAGTTGAGAACTTTTCTTCCTCTTCTATTTCTCAGAAGAATTTAATAAAAATGGGTTTTAACTCTAAATATTTGGTAGAATCTACCAGTGAAGCTATCTGTCCCTGGGCTTTTCTTTGCTCAGTGTTTGATTATTAATTCATTCTCTTGTAGATGTCATTACTATTATTACATTTTTTTGTGGTTTTGAATCAGTTTGGTAGTTTCTATGTTTCTAAAAATGTATCCATTTCACCTAGTTCATCTAATTTACCTGTGTACAACTGTTCATAGTATTCTCTTTTAATTATTTTTATTTCTATAAGGCTTATAGTATTTTCCCCACTTTCATTTATTTGTAATTTGAATCTTTTTTACTCATGGTCAGTTGGCTAAAGTTTTCAATTTTATTAATCTTTCTTTTAAAGATTTTATTCATTTATTTGACAGAAACACAGCTATTTTGTTCTATTGATTTACGTATTTATCCTTTTGCCTATAGAGTAGCCCCGCCCCCATTCCATGGTTTCACTTTATGTTGTTTCAGTTACCCTCAGTCAGTCAGGGCTTAAAAATATTAAACAGAAAATTCCAGAAATAAATTAATTTGTAAGTTCTAAATTTTGTGCCATTCTGAGTGGTGTGATAGTCTCATAGTCTCCCTCTGTCCTGACCAGGACTTGAAACCTCCCTTTGTTCAGTCTATCCATACTGTACATACCATCCGGCTCTGAGTCACTTAGTAGCCATCTTAGTTATCAGATAAATTGTTGCAGTACTGTAGTGCTTGTGTTCAAATATTTGACTTAATAATGGCTCCAACACATCAGAGTAGTGATTCAGTTCAGATATGCCAAAGAGAAGGTGTGCAGTGCTTCCTTTAAGTGAAAGAGTAAAAGTTCTCAACTTAATGAGAAAAGAAAAAATCATATGCTGAAGTCACTATGATGACTTCTATTACGATATATTATAATCGTTTTGTTTTATTATTACAGTTGTTAATCTCTTACTGTGCTTTATTTATAAATTAAACTTTATCATAAGTACATACATATAGGGGAAAAAAGCAGGATATATAGGTTTCAGCATTATCTGTGGTTTCAGACATCCACTGAGGGGTGTGGTATATTATATTTATTAAGTATTTATTATTTATTAATTTTTATTTTATTTACTAATTTTCAAATGAGAAACCAGCCTTGCATATCTGGAATATATGCTAGTTACTATAGAATATAATTATTTTTAAACATTGCTGGATATGATTTGCTAGTATGTTATGGGGAATATTTGCATAAGCTTTTGAGTTTCTCTACTTTTCTGTTAGCATAGTAAGTTTGGTTCATTCTTGTTGCATGTATCTGTAGTTTGTTCCTTTTTATTACTTTCATTGTATGGATAAATAGATTTTATTCATATTCTGATTTAGGGACAATTGGGTTGTTTATATTTTTCACTGGTTACGAATAAAGCTATGATAAATCTTTGTATAAAGGCTGTGTGCAAACATAAGTTTTTAATTTCTCTGGAGTAAATACCTGGGAGGAATCTGTAGTTTATATTGTTAGAGTATATTTAAATTTATGAGAAACGACCAAACTATTTTCCAGGATGGTTATATAATTTTACAATTCCTTCAACAATGTATAGGATGGCCTATTGTACTACCCATATTCACTAGTTCCTGGTGTGATCAGTTTTATTTGTTTGCTTCAATTTTACATTCCTGTAGGTAAGTATGTAGTAGCATTTCATTTTGGTATTAATTGACATTTCTCTAATGCCTAATGATGAGCATTTTTTGATGTGCTTATGCTTTTTTTTTCTTTTTTTTATTGTTACTTAATTTTTTTCCTAGTGTTCCAGGATTCATTTCCCATTCCCCACACCCACTGCTCCACGCAATAGGTGCCCCCAGTACCCACCACCAGGCTCTCCCATCCCCCACCCCCCTCCCTCCAAGTTCCTCAGTTTGTTTCTGTGTCCAAAGTCTCTGTTGTTTCGTTTCTCTCCCTGGATTACCCTACTTCCCATTTACTTTACTTCTCCCACTGTCCTCCAGGTTACCCCTCATGCACTGCAAGTAAGTGAAACCATGTGATACTTGACTTTTCTCTATTTGGCTTATTTCATTCAGCATAATCTCTTCCAGTCCAGTCCATGTTGCTACAAAAGTTGGATATTTGTCCTTTCTGATGGAGACATAGTATTCCATTGTGTATATGAACCACATCTTCTTTATCCATTCATCTGTTGATGGGCACCTAGGCTCTTTCCACAGTTTGGCGATTGTGGCCATTGCTGCAATGAACATTGGGGTACATGTGGCCCTTCTTTTCACTAAATCTGTATCTTTGGGGTAAATGCCCAGTAGTGCAATTGCAGGGTCATAGGGTAGCTCTATTTTTAATTTTTTAAGGAATCTCCACACTATTTTCCAAAGCGGCTGCACCAGTTTACAAGATGTGCTTATTTTCTTAAAGATTTTATTTATTTATTGACAGAGAAAGAGAGAGTTCACAAGTAGGCAGAGAGGGAGGCAGAGAGAGAGGAGGAAGCAGGCTCCCTGCCGAGCCTGCTGCATGACCTGAGCCTAAGGTGAGGCTTTAACCCACTGAGCCACCCAGGCACCCCGATGTGCTTATTTTTTATCCATAATTCTACTTTGTTGTAGTTTTGTTCAAATACTCTGAGCTCCTTTTTATTGGGTTGTTTGTTTTCTTATTGAACTTTGATTTTTTTAAATATATTTCAGACATAATTCGTTTAGCAAGTTTTTTTCTCAATCTGTTACTTGTCTTTTCATTTTCTTAAACGTTGAGTATCAGAAGTTATTAATTTTTATGCAAACCAGTTTAGCAGTTCATTTTTTATCAATTATTCTTTGGTTTTCTAAGAAGTCTGTACCTTAGTCAAGGTTCCAAATATATTCCCATGTACTTCATGTTTTATAATTTTATGCCTTGTATTTAAGTCTTTGATCCATTTTGGGTTAATGTTTATATATACTATGAGGAATAGATTGAAATTAATTTTTGTGTTAGTAAAATTTTTATTTATTTTAATACCCAAAGGCATCATATATATTGTGTGCTAGTATTTAATATAGTGAATAATACAATTTTTTATAATCAAACTTCTTGAAAGTCAATTAATTGCTCTTGACCTTTTTTCAAAGTATCTGGACAGTATCAGTAGTAGCAATCCTTCAATTCAGATTGTATGCTGAGCTAAGCCAGGTTGTTTTGTAATACAATTTGACCAATATATTTAAAAGATCTCAAGGCTCACATTTCAGAGAACTTGTTTCATTTTCCTAATTATCTAGAGTTGTCTGCTATGTTACTACAAACCTTAGGCATGGTTCATAAACTTGATATATGCATTTATATAATTATGTACTACATTTAAAAAGTAGTGGAAACAAGATAGCATCTATTTTTAGGGGCTTTATATTAAAATTTTCAAACAACTAATATTTTAAGATGTCTCAGTCCATTTCTTTTTCCCTCCTACATTTTTTTTTAAAGAATTTATTTATTTGTTTATTTGACAGAGAGAAACACAGCTAGAGAGGGAACACAAGCAGGGGGAGTGAGAGAGGGAGAAGCAGGCTTCCCGCTGAGCAGGGAGCCCCATGTGGGGCTCGATCCCAGGTCTCCGGGTTCCTGACCTGAGCCAAAGGCAGTCACTTAACCAACTGAGCCACCCAGGCGCCCCTCCTTCCCATATTTTTGATAATTAAAATAAAATAAAATATCTTTAGGACCTTAAGGAAAGATCATTAAAAATTGAAAAACCCTGAATACACCAACTCTCATTACACCTTAAAGAACTGGAAAATCAACAAAAAATTAAACCAACCCCCCACACAAGGCGGGAAATAATAAGGATTAGAGCAGAGATGAATGAATCAGAAACTAGAGATACAGTAGAACGCATCAATGAAACTAGAAGCTGGTTCTTTGAAAGAATCAATAAGATCGATAAACCAT
>PITA01018824.1:0-39296 GCA_004023965.1 Spilogale gracilis | reverse complement strand
AGACTTGATGAAATCCAGCAATGGGAAAAGTCATTTGGCATGATGGATTGCACACACGATATCCTGATGTTACCAAAAGAAATTGGAAAGGCTATGTTGCCTTAAGACAATCACTTAGAAACACATGAAGGTCAGTGGTATGATGTATATGAAGAGTAATTTTGCAAAATACTAGCTACTGAAATTCTAATTCCTCAGTGCTATATACTCCCAAGTGAAAGAGGCTTTGGATAGTGACCTTGCTTTTATGCATTCAAAAAAACGTGTCTGCATTATATAAACCAGTGTTTCTAATTGGTTCCAATCACCAAGATCTTAGGTACCTAGATACTTTAGTTAACTTACTTGGCACTTGTTTGCATTGTAAATATTAGGTGGCCGATGAATGATAAAAGTGATTGGGGTCTGTACAAAATTTTCAGGGAAGTGTCTTCCCTTTTGTCAAAGCTGGCAAACATGACTTGAAAACAAGTTGTGAAATAAAATTTGCCTTGGAGCACTCTGACCTCTTTTCTTGCAGTTGTTTTTGCTCCCTTCTCTTGCAGTTGATCTGGTAATGTCACATTTCTTCAGTTGATAGAATCCAAATCAAATTGTGTTGATGGATTGCACTATACTGGGCTCTGCTAAGGAGGTCAGAGGTAAAACTTCCTGTATGCTCATAATAACCAAAGGCAAGCTATAATGATAAAAGTACTATGGAAGAAAGATAAAGTATCTGAAGTGTTTATGCCTGAAATGTTAATTTCTTACATCTCTGAGTTGGCTTTTATTCAAATCCACTTGTTGAGTTTCCTTAAAGATTGTAAGCTCCAGAACTTGAGAGTGATGAGTTAGGAATTTGGGTATCAATTGGGTGGTCAGATATGGGACAAGTGAGGTGGAAATAAGGCTGAAGCATTTTTGTACAACTGTAAAGCTATGGTCATTTGTATTACCTAAAACTTGATGTTTGGTTTTTTGGGGTTTTTTAGTGGGAAGGCATATAGCAGAAAGTCATAATTTAGTCCATTTGATTCTTGAACAAGTCAGGACCAAAAAGGTACAATTTAGTGGAGTTAAACTGGAAACATTAACATGTCCTAATTATCAGCTTCCATTAAAATGGAAAACCTAGTAAATCTGATGGCATTCATTCACGCAGTGGAGGTCTTGACTGAGTCTACTAGCCTTATGCTTTGTGAATGCTAACATACCAGGTAATACCTTTATATTAACAAAGTAGGTAACTACTAGTTACTACCAGGGACTTCAGATTACCTGAATAAGGGACTTAACCCTTCTGAGAATATGTGCAACTTAATAGAGAACTAAATAGAGACAAGCCTTAAAGACCTAAGGAATAAAGGAATATGGCTATGATAGACTGGGATCTGCATGATTAGGACTGATTTCAGAAGTTGAAAGAGCAAAATACATGTCTGTGGTTTTAGTGGCTTTAACCAATAGGAATTCTTTTCTCTGCCTTCCATCATGCTTCCAGGTTCAAACCTACCATTTGGTGCTTTTTAAAACTAGTTCTGTTGCCAGAAATCTCATACCTACTGCACTTGGCTGCCCAATCAAGCCCCTCTGAGTTGATTATGCACCTCGTAAATCCTTACTATTTGCTCAACCTGTATGAAATCTTAAGATTTTATTTTTTTATTTATTTATTTGACAGAAAGAAACACAGCTAGAGAGGAACACAAGCAGGGGGAGTGAGAGAGGGAGAATCAGGCTTCCCGCTGAGCAGGGAGCCTGATGTGGGACTCCCGGATCATGACCTGAGCCGAAGGCAGTCGCTTAACCAACTGAGGCACCCAGATGCCCCTCACCTCACCAATTTTATGTATTTGGATATGTACAGAGATAAGATCAAAGCACAAGTTTTCCATGCAGTTCTGGAAGCTTTATGGACCATCTTAGGGGAGGAGAGGGTGTCTTTACAAAATGAACCAGACTCCTCGGTCTCATTCTCACAAGTCCTGGCCTCTTCCCTTTACCACCAGCACTAAAGTCCTGGCATGTCATGTGGCTAAGTTATAACAGGAAATTAGGATTTAATCACAATCCCAAATTGAGTACAATATTCCAACCTATTTGAGAACTTTGTCTTAGTTATGCTTATGCAGTTAATTCTAGTTCTCTTCAAAAGAGCATTAATGAAAAAACATCTAAGAATACTCGAAATTTATCATTTGAATAAAATAACATTACATACAGTGCATTGCTTTACTAGGTCAGTTAAATTTGACCTACCTTTGCCTCCTGTCTGATATACAACAAATTGTACAGTTCGGCGAGTTTTTCCATTGATATGCACCATGAAATCATTACAACAATCAAAATAATATCTATCCATTTCTCCGAAAAGTGTTCTCTTCTAGAGGCTTGATTTTGAATGTGTTAGATTTGAGATGGCATCTAATAACCAAATGAAATTTTGATTTAGGTAGAGAAGTATGGAATTCAGGGAAGAGATTTGAGCTGGAGAAATAAAACAAGTTGTCAGCATGTGGATGGTATATTTAAAGCCATAGATTAGATGAGATCACCAAGGAGTATATAAATAGAGAAAAGTAGTCCAAGAGTTGAGTCCTGGAACATTCCAAGAGTAGGGGATTCCAGGATTAGTTAAAATCCTGGAGATTATTTTGTGCCAAGGGACAAAAATTGGGAAGCAGAAATCTGTTGTCAAGCCCAACTGCCGTATCAAGAACAGAAACTAGATGAAAAATAAAGGAGTTCTGGAATGAAAAGCAAGGATGAAAACTAGCAAAAATTGTTTGGGCTGTAGGGCTAGAGATAGCATTGATTTAATGCAGAGCCTTAGCACAGAAATTGAAGGAGCTAATATCTGAGAACAGCTTTGTTAAAGTATCAGGCAAAATAGTCTCCAGGAAAGGATGAGATAAGGAATTTTAGGAAGTCTGATAGGGTGTTCATCAGACACTGTCTACTTAGAGAGGTGAAGTTAGTTACAGATAAGTTAGAGGTTTGTCTTATAGAGCTAAAGTGCCTGCTGATGCTGAAAACTTTCCATTTTAATAGCTATTAATAACTTACTCTTCTATAAGGCTTATCTCCCTGGCAGAAGAAAGATCAGTGAGTTAATCCAAAATAAGGAATAAACTGGTCAGGAGAAGCAAAACAATGACAAGCCAAGGGAATTGAGGATGTAAATAAAACAAAATTATTAACCTTGCAATCCAGACTGATTAGGAAAAAAAAAAGTGAGGGTCCCAAGTAAGACAAAGATCAGATGTGCTGTGGAAAGATGCTTATGAAAACTAGGTAAAATAAGGTCCTCTCCACTTAAAAATGACCCATAGCATGTTGTATTCTGATTGTTGGTTTCTCTCTGGCCCTAGAATGTGAAGTCTTTACAAGAAGAAACTACCCTTTAATCTCTTAAATTCTGCCTAAGACAATGTAATGGCTCCTATAAAAAATGTCTAAGTAGAATTCAGTTTGTCTATTTAGGGCAATTACAATGTGATTTAACTTCTCCAAAAGGGGTAAAAGAAAATGAGAAAAGTTGGAAGACATTAAGACAAATATATGTATCCCCCCAAATTCATATGTTGAAGCCCTAACCTACTAGGGTAGGTGTATTTAGAAAAAAAGCCTCAAAAGTTTAAATAAGCTCATAAAGGCAAGGCTCTGATCCAGGAGGAAGACTGTCCTTATTAAAAAACAACAAAATTAGCTAGCTCACTCTCCATCTTCCCTAGTGCACCCACAAAGAAGAGGTCACATGAGCACATAGTGCAATGGTGACCACCCACAACCCAAGACCAAGAGGCCTCAGAATGTTGGATTTCCAGCCTCCAGAACTGTGAGAAAATTCATTTCTATTGTTTAAGCCACCCAGTCTATGATGATTTTGTTATGGTAGCTCTAACAGAATAAGAAGCAAGGGATAAATGGCCACTGCTATAATTTTGGGAGTTTTATTTAGCTAAAGGATTATAATTAATAGCTCTGAGAAAAGCCCATGCAATGTAATCTCTCTGGTTTTATACATTTCCCCTTAGGTTTCTATTTATTAAATTGGAACTAGATCTACAGTGTGCTTTCTTATTGAATATTAAACAGCTGTCAGTCACAAGCTTCTTCCCTAGTTTCATCAAGTTCAGTTTCCTGAGAAATAGATAATTTTTCAATAAAAATTACCACTAAAGAGGGATGGATGCCTGGCTGGCTCAGTTGGTAGGCTTGCAGCTCTTGATCTTGGGGTCATGAGTTCAAGCTCCACATTGGGTATAGAGCTCCCTTAAAATATAAAAACTAAAAAATACATATTAGAGAAACTAGAGATTGAAATGAAACTCTCAGAAAAAGTGAGTGTTGTCTGAAGTCATAGGCTTCACAGGAAAAACTTTTTGATGTAAGAGATTACTTCTTTCATAAACACCTCATGAACAAAAAATGGTTTAGGCTTACTAAATATTTCACGGTGTAATATTTTTCTTTTTCAAATATTGTTAAAATGTCTCTGCTATGTAGAATAATCTATACATTTAGTGCAATCCTTATCAAAATACTATGAACTGTTTTCACAGAGCTGGAACAAGTAATCCTAAAATTTGTATGGAACCAGAAAAGACCCTGAATAGCCAAGAAATGTTGAAAAAGAAAACCAAAATTGATGCGGGTGCCTGGGTGGCTCAGTGGGTTAAAGCTGCTGCTTTCGATTCAGGTCATGATCTCAGGGTCCTGGAATCGAGGCCTGCGTCGGGCTCTTTGCTCAGCAGGGAGCCTGCTTCCTCCTCTCTCTGTCTGCCTCTCTACCTAATTGTGATCTCTCTCTGTCAAATAAAATCTTAAAAAAAAAAAAAACTGATGAGATCAGATCACAAATCTGAAATAAGCTCTCTTACAAAGCTGTGATCATCAAAACAGTGTGATACTGGCACAAAAACAGACACCTAGCTCAATGGAACAGAATAGAGTACCCAAAAATGGATTCTGAACTCTATGGTCAATTAATCTTCAACAAAGCAGAAAAGAATATCCAATAGATAAAAAGTCTTTTCAACAAATGGTCTTGGGAAAATTAGACACATGTAGAAGAATGAAAGTAGACCATTTCCTTACACCACACACAAAAATAGACTCAAAATGGATGAAAGACCTAAAAGTGAGACAGGAATCTATCAAAATCCTAGAGGAAAACACAGGCAGCAACCTCTGTACCTTGGCCACAGCAACTTCTTGCTAGACATGTCTTCAAAGGCAAGGGAAAAGAAGGCAAAAATGAACTATTGGGACTTCATCAAGAAAAAACTTGTGCACAGCAAAGGAAAGAGTCAACAAAACCAAAAGACAACAGACAAAATGGGAGAAGATATTGCAAATTCTTACCAGATAAAGGGTAGTATCCAAAATCTATAAAGAACTTACCAAACTCAACACCCAAAGAACAAATAGTCCGGTCAAGAAATGGGCAGAAGACATGAACAGACATTTCTCCAATGAAGACATACATATGGCCAAGAGACAAATGAAAAAATACTCCACATCACTTGGCATCAGGTAAATACAATTGAAAACCACAATGAGATACTACCTCGCATCAGTGAGAATAGCTACAATTAAGTCAGGAGAGGAAAGATGCTGGTGACAATGTGGAGAAAGGGGAACCCTCTTACATGTTGATGGGAATGCAAGCTGGTGCAGCCACTCTGGAAAACAGCATGAAATTTCCTCAGAAAGCTAAAAATGGAACTACTCTGTGACGCTACTGGGTATTTACCTGAATACAAATGTGGTGATCCAAAGGGGCACCTGCACCCCAGTGTTTATAGCAGCAATGTCCACAATAGCCAAATTATGGAAAGAGTCCAGATGTCCATTGACAGATGAGTGGATAAAGATTGTGTGTGTGTGTGTGTGTGTGTGTGTAGTTTGTGTACACACACGCAAACATACATATATGTATATACACACATATATATATACATATGTATATATGGAATACTACTCAGCCATCAAAAAATGAAAACTTGCCATTTGCAGTAACATGAATCGAACTAGTGGGTATTATGCTAAATGAAATAAGTCAATCAGAGAAAGACTATTATATGATTTCAGTGATATGTGGAATTTAAGAAGCAAAACAGGATCATTGGGGAAGAAAAAAAAAAAACGACAAATTCAGAGAGGGAGACAAACCATAGGAGGGTCTTAATCATAGAAAACAAACTGAGAATTGCTGGAAGGGAGGTGGATGGGGAGATGGGGGTAACTGGTGATGGGCATTAAGGAAGGCATGTGATGTAATGAGCACTGTATTATATAAGACTGATGAATCACTGACCTCCACCTCTGAAGCTAATAATACATTATATGTTAATTGAATTTAAATTGAAAAAATTTAAAAATTTTTTAAATTACAAAAATAATAAAATTTCCTTTTTCTATATGAACATTAGGATTGTGGTAAGTTTTAAAACTTATTTTTTGTAGCTGATAGGTCATACCTATCACAATTGTGAATTTAATTCACAAACTGCTATTTAATGAAAAGCAGTATAAAATAATGACACTTTCACTTCTTTTTATTTTTCACAGTATTTTAACATATATCATCTCAGTTTTTCTTACAGAAACCCTGGAAGGTAGATAAAGTAGGCATTATTTGGCATTCATATATTTTATATGTGATAAGCTAAGATTGAGATATTTAAAATATAGGCTGGTTAACATCTAGATCACTGGAAGGAATGATTTCATCATCTGTATTTTGCACAGAAAAATACTGGTTTTTATTTTGGACTTTTAAGAAAAACACTGACAGACTAGGAGATATCCAAAGAAAGAAAACAAAGGCTCTGTAAACAATTCATTCTGGACAATATTTTAAGGACTTGGAAATATTTAACCTGAAGAAATGAAGTTCAAGGGAAAATATGATGACTATTTTTAGATATTTGAAAGTATATCAGGTGGAATAATAGTACATTAATAATGATCCTATGTGGTACATACTATTATTAAGCCCATTTTATAGATGAGGTAGTTGAAACTTATAAAAGTAACCCAGTGAAGGTCATAAAGGAAGTGGAGGAACTGGAATTTAAAATCTGGCAGTCTAAGTCCAAAGATGGTGTTCTTACCCCACTAAATACCTCCCCCAAGGGAGTAGTTAACTTAAGTGTTTCTCTAGAAAGCACAAAGGAGATTAATGAAATAAATAGGAAGAGGCAAACCACAACTGAACCTGAAAATGAAGTTCCTAAAATGAGAACATACAGCCTCCAAATTGTAGTCTCCTGTCAGTGTGAGCTGGAGGAAGAGGGCTGGCCCTAATCAGCTTCAAAGACCCTTTCAAGTCTAAGTTCAGATTCTTCACTTACCCAAGGTAACCCAACTAGTTAATGACCAAAATGACAACCAATATCCTCTATCCCTTTCTCAGTCCAATGTTCAATCCACTAACTATAGTGGCCCAGGTTTTTTTTTCCCCCCCAGTGGCAATGTAAATTTCCTCAAAATTCACTAATCTGTAAGAATGGGTAAAATTACATTAAATTGTACTAGCTCCCTGCCCTTCTGTTGACACAGAACCTCTAGCCCCTACAAAATTCCTTTAGAGAGGTTCTCGAGACCCCATTAGAGTATCTCACATACATTCACAAATAGGCCTTCCTGATATTCTGCCTACTACTGTGGTCCCTCCGTTGGGTACCCACACATATCCAGTGCCTCCCACAAAGCATCAGTCTCCTTTCTTGCTGACATTCATAGTCCGGAGGGATGATACCTTCTCATATCCTCCTCTTGGTGCTATGCCTCATAAAATAGAAATCTGTGCAGTTCCTATTGTCAGCCTTTTGCCATAGACATTTTTCCATGAGGGGCACCTGGCTGGTTCAGTCTGTAGAACATGCAACACTTGATCTCCTTGGGGTGATGAATTTAAACCCCACATAGGGAGTAGAGTTTACTTAATAAAATAAAAAATAAAAACATATCATAGACGTTTTTCCATAACTCTGAGACCTGGTCCCTATAGTCAGGCTTGGGTTTCATACTTTCCTATCCTGCTCTGCCCCATGTCTGATCTCTTCCTAGTGGACTCCTACCCTGCAATTCATCCTAAGATCCTGGAAGACTCAGCCTCATGAATCCAGACATCTGAATCTCAGATTAGGCTTAACCCTGCTATATCAGTAGTAGCCTGAAAAACACTTTTTTTAAAACTTTCATTTTTTAAGTAAACTCTATACTCAACATGGGACTAGAATTTACAGTCCTGAGATCAAGAGTCACACACTCCACCAACTGAGCCTGCCAGATGCCCCCAAGTAACTTTAATCAACTATTTTTATATAAAAATGTTGCTAATAGTTGATAATTTAATTACATTAGAACATAGATATTAAGCATATTAAACTAATCTGGGGCAATCGTAAGGTGTATTCTTTGGGGGTACATCTCAATTCTCATCTTTTAATTATATCGCTGATGGAGACTTTCAGCTTATATTGCATTTCTTTTAAAAAAAAATGAATGCATAGAGGAGGCTGGTTGGCTCAGTCGGTTAAGAATCTAACCCGACTTTGGCTCAGGTCATGATTTCAGGGTTGTAAGATTACACCTGTGTCAGGCTCACGTGGAGCCTGCTTAGGAATCTATCTCTCCCTCTCACTCTGCCTCTTCCCCCACCTCGCTCTCTCAAAAAAAAAGGGGGGGGGCGGAATACACAAACATTTCTCAAAGCCAGAAATGTCAGACTAGTTTTGAAATTCATGGACTTGTGTCTATACTCTACATACCTTGATATAGCTCAGTTTTTTGATAGAGGTTGTTTGCTTTAAATTGTATCTGTTCCTTTGAGTTTGAACCTGATAGGTTAGGTGTGTGATGATTCAGAAATATGCTAAAATTTATTCATTCGTTCATTGAGTAAATAGGTAGTGAATAGCTACAGGTACTGTCTGTCCTAAGCACTAAAGATATAGCAGCAAACCAAACAACCAAAATCCCTGCCCTTGTGGAGTTTATATTTTAGGAGGAGGAGAGAAATACTACATAATAAATACATATATTATAAAGTATATGAGAAAATGAATAATGTGAAAAAATAGAACACAAGACATTGGGAGTGGGTTTGGGGAGTTAAGTAGTGCTGATTTTAAATATAGTTGACAGAATAGACTTCCATAAGATTAAGCAAAAACATACAGGGGGTGAGGGATTGAGCTATGCACATATCTGGGTAAAGGGCATTCCCATGACAGCAGCCCAAAGACTGAAACATGCATGGTAAAGAGAAGAAGCAGGTCGTGCAAATTATGTAGAGCCTTATGGGTCATTGAAAGGATTTTACTTTGAGTAAAATGGGAACCACTGCAAAAGAAAACAAAACTTGGAAGTGTGATTCATACGCATCAAAACCTGAGAACCCTACCCCCTAGGACCTGGATTGTGGTCTCTACATTGAAAGGAAGCAGGGCTTACTGAATAAATGACTGATTACATATCTGAGGCAAGCAATGTGCAAGATGAACCTTGTGCACCTTGCTAGAGCAGAGAGCAAAAAAGCTACCAAAAACTGCTAGCATTGTGTTAAAAGAACTCAGGGCACCTGGGTGGCTCAGTGGGTTAAGCCTCTGCCTTCAGCTCAGGTCATGATCTCGGGGTCCTGGGATCAAGGCCCATGTCCAGCTCTCTGCTCAGCAGGGAGCCTGCTTCCTCCTCTCTCTGCCTAATTGTGATCTCTCTCTCTGTCAAATAAACAAAGTCTTAAAAAAACTCAGTAGCCAACCTGGAGCCTCTCCCACCATATAAAGATGTAAACTCAGACTATTACTAAGAATAAGAACTACAATAGTTTGACATACAAAAAATTTATTCAAGTCTGTGAATCCTTTAGGTAAAAGGACACCTAAGCAAAACAAAACTGATCTTGATGCTTTTTGAGGATGCTGGTGAGCCAACTCATCAATTTCAGAACTGGCAGACAAGGGGACTTTCCAAAACCAACAGTAGTAACAGATAATCAAATAGAAGGTAAGTTTCTCTTTATTGCTGTATCCTATTTAATAACTGAAAAAGATTAACATAATTAGAATGCCACCATTTTGCAAACATCTAACAAATTAATGTATCTAAGCAATGATCATTAATGGCTGCTAACATTAGGAAAAAGAGAAGAAACCTTAGTATAAGTAGTTGATTGGATATTCTGGGGACATGCCAACAATACACGATACTTTAAGATCCACTTTCCACAGAAAATATGCTTTAAATAATTTTTCCATCAAATGTGATATATTTATCCTAAGATATTTACACTTCCATTCTTTGCAATAATGTCACACATCTGCAAGATGTCTGATCAATCTCCCCAAAAAGTATGACTCTAAAGTTGTGGGGTTTTTTTTAAGTTTCTATTTATTTATTTGACAGAGAGACAGAGAGAGACAGAGCACAAGCAAGGGGAGTGGGAGAGGGAGAAACAGGCTTCCCGCCGAGCAGGGAGCCCAACGTGGACTCCATCCCAGGATCCTGGAATCATGACCTGAGCCAAAGGCTGACACTTAACAACTGAGCCACCCAGGCAATCCTCCTTGAATGAGTCTAACAGAATTCTAGAAAACTAATTATTAACATGAATAGAAAGCACAAAATTTATCACTTCATGTTCAGCTACATTTTGGAGAGATGTGTTTGTTACAGACACTTTAAACTCTTCTGTCAACTGGTGATATATCACTCCTGGCCATATTATTGTTATCTACCTTAATGAAGAGCCATATCTCACATGCATCTCAGAAAGTAAAATATGCTCAATACCATATTAATGTTTATTCTAGATTTATGGTCTATAGATGATTCATACTAAAGAACCCCAAATTTCTTTGAACATTCTTCCTAATATAGAATAAATACAACCTTTGGACTTAGATCTAATGAAATCCAAATAAAAGAAACTGTCTCCTATCCAATTTTCTGTTTGCCATTTACTAGGAATTTAAATTATTTACCAATTTTTAACTTGCATAAAGAGCAATCTGCAGAACATAAACTTCTGGGGTAAAGTGAAATATATATTTTCAACTTTAGACATGGGTTCTGGCATGTTTAAATATCTAATTTCTTAAAGGCAGGCTATGTTTTCATCTTTCTTTTTTAACTATTAAAACAGAAAAAATTATAAAAAGATATCTTATAAAAATGTAAAAATAAGGAAGATATTAAAAGTAAAATTAAAATAACTCATAATTCCACAAGTTAAAGATAACCACTATAAAAAATGTTTTATTTCTGTATGCAGATATAAATTTTAATAAAATTTTAATTATACTGTCTATGCTTTGTTATCCTGATTTTTTTTTTACTTAATATTCTATAATGATGATCTTCAATGCCTCTAAAAATTCTTTTACTTGTTCTCATTGGCAACATCCAGAACATTTCATTTTTTTAAAGATTTATTGATTTAGGGGCGCCTGGGTGGCTCAGTTGGTTAAGCGACTGCCTTCGGCTCCGGTCATGATCCCAGAGACCCGGGATCGAGTCCCACATCGGGCTCCCTGCTCGACGGGAAGCCTGCTTCTCCCTCTCTCACTCCCCCTGCTTGTGTTCCCTCTCTGGCTGTGTTTCTCTCTGTCAAATAAATAAAATCTTAAAAAAAAAAAGATTTATTGATTTAAAACCCAATGCTCCTCGAAATTTTCAAAGAAGCAAGATTTTAAGAGAGAAGAGCTTTTAGGAGTTTCTCAACCTAGCTTCCAAAAGAAAGAAACACCTTGATATTCTGTAGATATCCATTTTATCCCAAGAATGACAGCTACATAGGCGTCTGGGTGGCTCAGTCAATTGGGCGTCTACCTTCAGCTCAGGTCATGATTCCGGGGTCCTGGGATGAGCCTTCTCAGTGGGGAGTCTGCTTTTATCCCTCTCCCCTTGCCCTTCCCCCCTCTCTAGGCACACGCTCTCCCTCAAATAAATAGAAATCTTAAAAATACATATATTTTTTAAATTTGATTTATTTAATTTATTTGAGAGAGTGAGTGAGAGAGACAACACAAGCCAAGGGGCAATGCAGAGGAAGAAGCACACTCCCACTGAGCAGTGAGCATGAGACCCTGGGATCATGACCTGAGCCAAAGACAGATGCTTAACCGACTGAGCCATCCAGGTGCCCTGGAACATTTCATTTTTATGGATATTCAATAACTAACCAATTCCCAAGTAAGACTGAAAGTTTTGATTGCTTTGAATTTTGTCAAGATGACAAATTTTATAGCAATAAATAATTCCAAATGATAATGCTACACTGGTTATCCTTGGGTAGTGAGTTTATATTACCATCCATGAATCTTTTTTAAAGATTTTGTTTATTTATTTGACACAGAGAGAGAGAGCACAAGGAGGGGGAGCAGCGGATGGAGAGGGAGAAGCAGCCTCCCCACTGAGTAGGGAGTCCAACGTGGACCTTGATCCTGGAACTCCAGGGCAGTGACCTGAACTAAAGACAGATACTTAACCAACTGAGCCACCCAGGCGTCACCACCACCCGTGAATTAAAATGCTTCTGGTAATGTATCTTCTCACATCCATTTGCCATTCTAGTCCATACTGTACCCCAATTGTTACCCTCTCTCCCAGTCTTTTCCCTGCCCAGTCTACAGGAGTAAGAAATTATCTAAAATGCTTAGCCATGTACATTCCTTCCAGCTCCTTGCCTTGAGTAAAAGCAACTCTCACCTCGAGGACACCACCTCCCTTTGCATCCTTTTTCTTTTTTTTTTTTTTTTAAGGAATCTCCCATACCCAACATGGGGCCTAAACTCAGGATCCCAAGATCAAAGACCAAATGCTTTACCACCTGAGCCAGCTAGGCACCTCCCTCTGTAGGTTTCTTAAGCTATTTCCCTCAGGTGAGAAAGTTAAGGTCAGTATCTTCCTTGCATCCTACTGCCACTTCTTGACAATTATTCCTTCATCTTTATGTACAACCCCTTATTAAAAAAAAAAAAAAGATTTTACTGATTTTGGAGGGGCGGGAGCAGCGGTGAGAGGGACAGGGAGAAAGAGTCCCAAGAAGACTGCACTGAGCATGGAGCCCAAGGCACGGCCGGATCCCAGGACCCTGAGATCATGACCTGAGCCCAAACCAAGTCAGTCGCTCAACAAACTGTGCCACCCAGGCACCCCCACCCCTGATTTTTTCGTGTTCCTTCCACCTGACTTGCTACCCTTTGTCCTGCCTTAAGGCAATTATTTTCCAACAGAATAGTTACTGACTTTTACTACTTTTGAAGAGTTCAGGACCAAGTTTGCTGTGCTATTCTGTGTCATCTGTTTCCAATGTCTACACATCAATGTCCAAACAATTTGGCTTCTCAGTTCTTTGACTTCTTCCATTTTCTGCTTTCCATACCCAGCATTCATACCTGGGATCCATTGGCCTTCAAAGAGCCATGATGGAATTCAAAGGATCGATGAACTTGGACAGGGAAAAATCTGTATCTTTATTTTCACTAGGCATTAACTGAAATGTACCATTTCCTCCAATCATAACAGACAAAATACCACTGAATTACTAGCAGTAGCCATGGCTTTATCACCATAGAAAACATAGCTATTTTTATATAGATTTCATTACAGTTACTTTCATATACAAATACTTAAGAATTTTATGTATGCTTATTTCTACCTAGAAATTATGGTTCTTTTTAAGTCTGCCACTAGATCTTGTTGTTTAATGCAAAGAAGCACATTATCTTAGTCCATTCAGGCTGCTACAACAAAATACTATACTAGATAGCTTATTAACTACAAAAATTTATTTCTCACAGTTATATAAGCTGGAAGTCGAAGATCAGGTCATGGTCGGGTGAGCGCTCTCTTCTGGGTCACAGCTTCTCATTGTACCCTTACATGGAAGCATTGAGGGAGCTCTTTTGGGTCTCTTTTAGAAGAGCAGTCATCCCATTCATAGCGGCTCCACTCTCATGACCTAATAATCTCCCAAAATCTCAACCTCCTAACACTACTATCATGTTGGTGTTAGGATTATGGAATGTGGGTTCTGGGGGAACACAAACATTCAGGTCATGGCACACATACATTGCTGTAGTATACATTTAGTTTGTTTAAAGATTTTTATAACAGGGCTCCTGGGTGGCTCAGTCATTGAGTGTCTGCCTTTGGCTCAGTTCATGATCCCAGGGTTCAGGGATCAATCAAACCCTCTCTCGGGCTCCATGTTTGGTGGGAAGCCTGCTTCTCTCTCCCACTCCTGCTGCTTGTATTCCCTCTCTCGCTATGTCTCTCTCTGTCAAATAAATAAATAAAACCCTTTTTTAAGAAAGAAATATTTTTGTAACTATGTTTAAGGGTTTTTAAAATAAATACTTTATTTATTTATTTATTTATTTATTTATTTATTTATTTATTTATTTATTTATAAGAGAGAAGGCATGCATGTGAGTTGGGGGAAGGAAGGGCAGAGGGTCAGAGAAGCAAAATCCCTGCTGAGTGGAGAGCCCATAGGGCTTGATCCCAGGACTCCAAGGTCATGACCTGAGTTGTAGTCAGACACTTAATTGACTGACCCATTCCAGGTACCCCTGTAATTATAACTATCTAATATAAAGAATTTTATATTTAATCCTATATGTTTTGTTTTATACACTTAAAAGTATTTTTTGAGGGGCGCCTGGGTGGCTCAGTGTGTTAAGGAACTGCCTTTGGCTTGGGTCATGATCCCAGGCTCCTGGGATGGAGCCCCACGTAGGGAGCCTGCTTCTCCCCCTACCTCTGCTTGCTGCTCTCCCTGCTTGTGCTCTCTCTTCGTCAAATAAATAAAATCTTTAAAAATTTTTAAATATATAAAAATAAAAATATATATGTATATATATTTTTTGAAAACCAGTAAATAGGCTTCACCAGATTGGCAAGTAGTCACTGGCTCAAACAGTTAGGAACCTCTGTGTTATATGATAGTCCCCGTGTATCTGCAGGGATACTTTCTAAGACCCCCAGTGGATGCCCAAAATCATGGGTAGTACCAAACCCTGTATATGCTATGTTTTTTCCTATACATACATACCTATGATAAAGTTTAATTTATGAACTAGGTGCAGTAAGAGATTAACAATAATAACTAAGGGGTGCCTGGCTGGCTCAGTCAGTAGAACATGCAACTCTTCATCTTGGGGTTCTGAGTTGGAACCCCACATTGGGTGTAGAAAGTACTTAAAAATAAAATATTTTTAAAAATTCAAAATAAAAAATAAAAACAATAACTAATAATAAAATAGAACAATTTTAACAATACTGTAATAAAAGTTCTGTGAACATGTTCTCTATTTTTCTTTTTTTTTAAGATTTTATTTATTTATTTGACAGAGAGAAACACCGCCAGGGAGAGAACTCAAGCAAGGGGAGTGAGAGAGGGAGAAGTAGGCTTCCCGCTGAGCAGGGAGCCTGATGTGAGGCTAAATCCCAGAACTCCGGGATCATGACCTGAGCTAAAGGAAGAGGCTTAACCACTGAGCCACCCAGGCAGCCCTGTTCTCTCTTTCTTAAGACACTTATTGTACCCTACTTACCCTTTTCACAATGACGTGAGATGATAAAATGCCTACATGACGAGATGAAGTGAAATGAATGATGTAGGCACTGTAAGTGAACCCATAGAAAATAAAACTGTGGATAAGGGGGAAATACTATATATCAAATAAACACTACTTGTGTTTAACTTCCTTCCCATCTAGCCTAATTCCAAGACTTATCAATGGTCCTCTTGTGTCATTGTTCCTGTTTCCTTACCCCTGTTGTCTTTCCTTGGCTACTACCTGACAAAACTCCAGCTCTTTGCTCCAGCCATTTGCCTTGGTACAGAAGTCACAGAGCTGGGCAGATTTATGCCACTATACATTCATGGTCTCTACCCTCAACCAGCCCCTCAGGGCTTCTTCCTTTTTTTTTTTTTAATGATTAAGGATTTTGACTTTATTATGACAATTATTGTTCTTTTAACAAAACCATTAAATCGGTCCTTTGCATAATTTAAACAAACACTTTTCATGGTCCTCCAACTTTTTGACAAATTAGAAGGGTCTAGATTTTTATAAAGTCATGAGCCCTGTCAAAACACTTCTAGGTTTGCTGGGTGTCTGGGTGGCTCTGTGGGTTAGGCCTCTGCCTTTGGCTCAGGTCATGATCTCAGGGTCCTAGGATTTAGCCCCACATCAGGCTTCCTGCTCAATGGGAAGCCTGCTTCTCCCTCTCTCACTCCTCTTGCCTGAGTTCCCTCTCTGGCGGTGTTTCTCTCTGTCAAATAAATAAATAAAATCTTAAAAAAAAACACACACACACTTTTAGGTTTGCATATTTTTCCAGGTAAGAATAACAATACCCATAAATCATACATAAATTCAGATTCTTATCTAAATCGCCTTGAAATAAGTGGAAACATGGCAAAACTTTCTCTATTTTTTTAAATTACACCAAATCACGCTTCATAGAATTTTATTTCTGAGTTATGATGGGTCTGTTTTCCTTTTTCATTGTTCTTTTTCCACTTCATCATTTTAATGTGTTATATTCTCTTTTTTTTTAGATTTTATTTATTTATTTCATAGAGAGAGAGATCACAAGTAGGCAGAGAGGCAGGCAGAGAGAGAGAGGAGGAAGCAGGCTCCCTGCTGAGCAGAGAGCTTGACACGGGACTTGATCCCAGGACCCTGAGATCATGACCTGAGCAGAAGGCAGAGGCTTAACCCACTGAGCCAACCAGGTGCCCCATCTTTTTTTTTATATATATATATACTGTTCAGCGATACATTATTCGTGTATATCACCCAGTGCTCATTACAACACTTGCCCTCCTTAATACCCATGACCTGTCTACCCCACCCCTCCACCCCTCTCCCCTCTGAAACCCTCAGATTATTTCCCCGGAGTCCAAAGTCTCTCATGGTTCATCTCCTCCGATTTCACCCCCTTCGGTTTTCCCTGCCTTTTTCCCAATGTCCTCTGTGCTATTCCTCATGTTCTACATATGAGTGAAAACATATAGTAATTGTCTTTCTCTGCTTGTCTTACCTCACTTAACATAATTCCTTCCACTTCCATCCATGTTGATGCAAATGGTGGGTATTCATCCTTTCTGATGGCTGAGTAATATTCCATTGTATATATGGACCACATCTTTTTTATCCATTCATCTGTTGAAGCAGCCCCTCGATGCTTCTAGGTAGTCCTCCTTTCCCCTGTTAGTATTCTTTTCCATTTCAGACTTTCTTTCTGTTCTATATCTCTTAATTCCTCCCTCCCCCTACCTCAACTTTCCCCTCACCTCAGCAGAGATTTCACCTCCCTCTTCAAGGAGAATATTAAAGACTTCAGCTGACACAATTTCCTTATGCCAGCCATCATACGTAGCCAGTTTTTCCTTCCCTCTCACTGCAATAGAATGGTATCCCTCCTCTGGTCTAAGGCAAATTCCTCCTCTAGTTCTACAAATCACATTCATTCATCCAACAAACATTGAATCAAGACTTCCTATGTTTGTGGGATGCCTGGGTGGTTCAGTTGCCTTCAGCTCAGGTCGTGGTCCCAGAATCCTGGGGTCAAGCCCTGCATTGGGCTCCATGCTCAGCGGGGAACCTGCTTCTCCTCTTCTTCTCCCCTTGCTTGTGCTCTCTCTCTGTCAAGTGAATAAATAAAATCCTAAAATTAAAAAAAAAACTTCCTATGTTTGTTATAAATTATATCCCTCCCTCCCCCCAGAAAAAGAAACCTGTTAAAGCTCTAAACCTCAGTACCTCAGAATATGACCTCATTTGGAAATAGGGACATTGAAGATGTAATTAGTTTAGATGGGGTGGACCCCCTGATCCAATATGACTCGTAAGAAGATGGTCATGTGAAAGCACACACATAGAGGGAATGTCATGTTGCAATGAAGGCAGAGATTAGAGCTCTGCAGCTGTAAGCCAACTAAAGCCAAAGATTGTCTGTGTGCTACCAGAAGCTATGAAGAGGGAAGGAAGGTTCCAGAGGGAGTATAACACTACCAACACCTTGATTTCACAGTTCTACCTTCCAGAGCTGTGAGGCAATAAATTTCTACAGTTTTGAGCCACCCAGATCGTGGTACTTCTTACATCAGCCTTAAGAAACAAATATACTGTCGTAGGCACAAAACAGTAAACACAGCAATGATCCCTAGCCTGTTTGTGGCACTTATCTGCCCTCTTTAGAAACTGGATATAAAAATGATCCCTTTTTTCTCCTCTATCTTCAACTTCTTCATTTCTCTGGCTCTTCCCAACTTTAGGTATTCAGTATATATATGTCTCTCTCTCTCTCTCTCTCTTTAAAGATTTATTTATTTATTTGAGAGAGAAGGAAGGAGAGAGCAGGGGGAGGGGAAGAGGGTGAGGGAGAGAATCTCCAGCAGATGTCTTATGGGCTGAGCTCAGAGCCCAGTGCAAGGCTGGATCTCAAGACCCTGAGATCATGACCTGAGCCAAAATCAAGAGTCAGATGCTTAACCAATTAAGCCACCCAGGCACCCCAAAGTATCCAGTATAGCTTTACATAGAAGTTAAAATAGCTCTGGTCTTCACGTTCCTTTCTAACTAGCAGGTTATTTCTTGTTCCCTTTTTATAGCCACATTTTTTAAATAGTTATCTTGACTTGTCTATATATACTGATCTCCTACTCACACTTCAGCCCTTTGTATTCTCACCTCTGTCCTCCACTGAATTGACCTTTGCCAAGGTCCCCAGATGAACTTGTCACTAAAGCCAGTGGAACCTTGAGTTCCCTCCTTGCTTGATCTCTCACCAGCATCTGACCACACTAACTACTTCTTCCTGCAATGCCCTTTTCATTTGCTATCTGTAAAGCTATTCTCTCCTATAGTTTCTCCACAGTTTGTGACTGGTCCTTCTCAGATTCTCTTGAAAACATTTCTTCCCCATAAATGTTGTTGTTTTTTGAGCTACTAGGCTGGGTCCTTTTCTTACTTTGCACACTCTTCCTAAGTGATATCTTTTATTTCCCTGGCTTTAGTCACAATCTGTATATGGAGGATTTCCAAATCAATAGTTCTAGTTTGTATCTCTTTCCAGAGATTCATAGCTGAAAATTCTACTGTCTATAACATCACTACTATGGGATACATGTACCTCAAATGGAACACTTTTAACTTTCTTCCCATCCCTCCATTACAGTTCTAACTCTAACATTCCCAGAAAATGACATTTCCATTCTCCCCATTGCCAAAACCAATCCTTGGACTCATTCTTAACTCCTCTCTCCCTTATCTCTGTACAACCAAACAATCTACACATGCTAATGCTCTGGAAGTCCAAATATTTCTTTTTTTTTTAAAGATTTTATTAATTTAACAGAGAGAAACATAGCCAGAGAGGGAACACAAGCAGGGGGAGTGAGAGAGGGAGAAGCAGGCTTCCCGCCGAGCAGGGAGCCTGATGTGAGACTTGACCCTGGGTATCCAGGATCATGACCTGAGCCGAAGGCAGTCACTTAACCAACTGAGCCACCCAGGCGCCAGTGGAAATCCAAATATTTCTTGAAACCATCTGCTTTTCTCCAATTTCAAGGGTACTCCTTTATTTTTTATTTCTTAAAAGATTTTATTTATTTATTTGACAGAGAGAGAGATCACAAGTAGACAGAGAGGCAGGCAGAGAGAGAGGAGGAAGCAGGCTCCCCACCTAGCAGAGAGCCCAATGCGGGCCTCGATCCCAGGACCCTGAGATCATGACCTGAGCTGAAGGCAAAGGCTTAACCCACTGAGCCACCCAGGTGCCCAACGGTACTCCTTTAGTATCAATCACTATCCTCTTTCATCTCAATTATTACAGCACCCTCTTTATTGTTCTCAGGGCCAGGGTCAGGGGCAAATGACTTGTGCAGTCATGCAGGGTCCTCGCTCAAAAGAGCACCTCGCTTGGTTTTATGTTCTGAGGTTGCCATCTTGAAATACTTAATATTTTTCTCTTTTTAAAAAGATTTTATTTATTTATTTGAGAGAAAGAGAGAAATAAAGAGTGAGAGAGAGTATGAGAGGAGAGACAATCAGAGGGAGAAGCAGACTCCCCGTGGAGCTGGGAGCCTGATGTGGGACTCGATCCTGGGATTCCAGGATCATGATCTGAGCTGAAGGCCGTTGCTTAACCAACTGAACTACCCAGGCACACAATATTTTTATCTTATATTTTGTAAATGGAGTCCAATAGAGCATATGTGTGAGCAGAGGAGATAAAGGCAATATGCAGTCTGTCATTTCCTGCCATTCTATTTCTATATAGTGGCTACAAAGCCTTATGAGCACAGAAGTCCAGTGGATCCACCAGGTGTGCAAGTTCAATGAGGTTCACATGAGTACAAGGCAAGAGTGTTAAGTCTGTCAGCAAAAGAAAATCATGGTTTCCACCAGGAATCAGAACTTATTTTGAAGGCCAAAAGAAAACACTGGCATTCTAAGAAACATCAATGACCAAGTAAACTATGATATCCTTTTAAAAAATTCATGTTATGTCCCTGTGTTAACCAAAAACTTATGCTGAAAATGGAATAGAAGGAAAGAGAAGGAGCGAACCCACATTACTTTTCTTTTCAGACCCTCCTTACTCAACAGTATTCCAAAGAGAGAGTATTGGTAGATTATGCACCTATCAAACAGTGAAAGAAAAAAGTTGAGTTGGTTTGTACAGTGTTTCCACTGTTCTGAAAGAACAAAATACATAAGCATGATGCTTCATATGAGTTAACTGTTCTTGTATTTGCATCCAGAGCAGCTTTGCACAATATAAAGATGAATGGTAAAATTTATGCAAATAATTTAAATTTTATTTTTTTTCTATTTAGAATGTTAGATAAAAAATAGAAAACATTGGGCGCCTGGGTGGCTCAGTTGGTTAGGTGACTGCCTTCGGCTCAGGTCATGATCCTGGAGACCCGGGGTCGAGTCTCACATTGGGCTTCCTGCTCAGTAGGAAGCCTGTTTCTCCCTCTCTCACTCCCCTGCTTGTGTTCCCTCTCTAGCTGTGTTTCTCTCTGTCAAATAAATAAAATCTTAAAAAAAAAAATAGAAAACATTATGACAAGTAAAGAGAAAGACTGCAGAAGAATGAAAAAGCTTTATATTTTAGTACCTTTAACACCACATTTCCCCCGTTTTTTTTTTAACAAGACGCTCTACATATCCATGTTGTACTAGACTCAGCAAATTACATAGCCAGCTCAGGTTGCAGCTCACCAATCCATCCTATAGCAAGACTGAACTAAATTGTAAATATTAACTCATTAAAGCCTTTCTGAAACTTGCCAAAACCATACCCTACAGATGCACTCTACACATGATGCTTAAGGAGGGGCACCTGGGGGGCTCAGTCGGTTAAGGATCTGCCTTCAGCTTGGGTCATGATCCTTGGGGTCTTGAGATCGAGCCCCCACATCAGGGTCCCTGCTCAGCAGGGAGCCTGCTTCTCCCTCTCCCTCTGCCTACCACTCTGCCTACTTGTACTCTCTCTCTCTGTGTCAAATAAATTTTAAAAAATCTAAAAAAAAGAAAAGGATGCTCAAGGAAGAGAAAGAGATCTGAAATCTAGCTTACACTCTGCCTGCACTGCTTTGCATCCTGACATGTGGTACAATACTGACCTTAGACCAAGGAGAGGCCCCTGGCCTGGCTTCCTTGCTTTATAATAGTGTTAATTTTTATTTATTTATTTTTTAAAAATATTTTATTTATTTATTTTACAGAGAGAGAGATAGATCACAAGTAGGCAGAGAGACAGGCAGAGAGAGGAGGAAGCAGGCTCCCGGCTCAGCAGGGAGCCCAATAAAGGCCTCAATCCCAGGACCCTGAGATCATGACCTGAGCTGAGCCACCGAGGCGCCCAATAGTGTTAATTTTTTTTAGAGATTTATTTATTTATTTGACAGAGAGAAACACAGCTGAGAAAGGGAACACAAGCAGGGGGAGTGAGAGAGGGAGAAGCAGGCTTCCCGCTGAGCAGGGAGCCTGATCAGAGGCTCGATCCCAGGTCTCCGGGATCATGACCTGAGCCGAAGGCAGTTGCTTAACCAACTGAGCCACCCAGGCGCCCCGATAGTGTTAATTTTTTTTAAAAAATTATTTATTTATTTGAGAAAGAGAGAGTGAGTGAGAGAGAGCATGAGAGGGGAGAAGGTCAGAAGGAGAACTCGACTCCCCACGCAGCTGGGAGCCCGATGTGGGACTCAATCCCAGGACTCCAGGATCATGACCAGAGCTGAAGGCTGTGGCTTAACCAACTGAGCCACCCAGGTGCCCCTATAATAGTGTTAACTTTAAACTACATGCAAATCAGCTGGAGGTCTTGTTAAACTGAAGATTCCAATTTGATTGATCTGGGATAAAGCCCAAGATTCTGTATTTTTTTTAAGATTTTTAAAAATCATTTTATTTATTTATTTACTTGAGAGGGAGAAACAGAGAGAGAGAGCAAGAGGGAAAGAGAGAAAGAATCTGAAGCAGAGTCCACATGGAACGCAGAGCCCAATATGGGGCTTAATCCCATGACCATGAGATAATGACGTGAGCCAAAACCAAGAGTCCAGCACTTAACTGACTGAGCCACCCAGGCATTTCTACAGGTTCTACTTTTTAAAATAATCTCTACACCCAACATGGGGGCAGCCAAAATCAAGAGTTACATGCTGTACCCACTGAGCCAGCCAGGTACCCCTCTGAGATTCCTCATTTTTGCAAGCTTTCACATGATGCCCATGCTGCTAGTCCATGGATCACATTTTGAGTAGCACGTCTTGGGGTCATCAGGCAATGCTACTTTCATACAAAAACTCCATTTGGGTTCCGATACCCAGGACCATAAAATGCCCTGTCCAAACAGTTCTAGTTCTGAATCCATTTTCTAATTGTTTTCTGGGAGAAAGGGAATGGTGAACCAGAACTAAGACAAGTGGGTCAAGATGTCCACGTGTATATGAACAAGGCCCTTTTTGGTAGAGGATGACTTGGAAGTAGAAATAGAAGGGAACTAGGCTTGAAGTCATATGCCAACACTGAACTCTGATCCAAGAATTTTGAATTTGAACTTGGTCTTTTAGGTCATTATGAAATTATGTGTGTCAAGTTAGAAGAACAGAACACACTTATTTAATAATCAATTAGATTGATCTACAATTTTAAGATGTGGCTCTCTATTTATACTTCATCCACCATGTGGAAGGGGCATCTTCTTTGGATGAAGACACTTTCTACTGCCCTTTTTACTTTCCAAGTCCAGGCCTGGAGTCTCTAAGTTGCAACTGCCCGGAGGGGATACTTATTTCTAATTCACACAAAGGCTCAGAGTAGACTTGTAGGAAGCAGACAACATTTTTTAAAAGTAAAATTGAACATGAAATAGAAAATATAGGAGTGCTTTGAACATAGTAAAAATATTGTCATGAAATATGGTTCATATATAGGTATCTATGAAATTTGTAAACTGGTGGCATTATGAACTATATCTTTTTCTTTGAGTAATGGTCAAAAAATGTGAAAGCTTCAGTTTCAGATGGTTGTAGTTTGGTTCATAATCTGGTTGTAGATTATCTCTCCACATCACATTTTGCAATTAATTTTCCTTCCCCACACCTGCCTTCTGCCCATCTAAGCACTTTACATTCTAACTGCAATGAACTTTTCTCCATTTCTAGAAGACATGTTTCTTACCCCAGCACTTGCATATGTTTTCCTTCAGCCTGGAGCCTTCTTTCTCTATGTCTTCACTTAAATAACACCTCCTCAGCCTTGAGGCTTCAGTAAAGACATCACCTCCTTAGGAAGCCTTTTCTGACCCCTATATTCAGGTAAGTCATTCTTCCTAAGGATTCCAACAGCATCCTTTCCCCTACCATTGAATTCATCACTATGTTGTATAATTGCTCAGCTGACTTTTGGTCTTATGTGGAAAGGGACAATGACTGTTTTGTTTATCTGTACCTCTATTGTTGAGTACAGAATCTGGCATATAGGAAGTGCTCAACAAATTATGTTGCACTAAATTAAAAACACATTTTCTATTTTTTTAAAAGTAATTTCTATACCCAACATGGAGCTCAAACTCATGACCCTGAGACCAAGAGTCAGATTACCAACTGAGCCAACCAGGTATTCCACATATTTTCTATTTTCTCTGTAAAATATATCATACTATTGGGGTGTCTGGGTGGCTCAGTTGGTTAAGCAACTGCCTTCAGCTCAGGTCACGACCCCGCAGACCTGGGATCGAGCGGCACATCGGGCTCCCTGCTCAGCGGGAAGCCTGTTCTCCCTCTCTCACTCCCCCTGCTTGTGCTCGCTCTCTAGCTGTGTTTCTCTCTGTCAAATAAATAAATAAAATCTTTTAAAAAATATATCATACTATTATATATGCATCACACCATACTTAAATTTTTACAAGGTCTGTGATTATTTTCTAAAGATAAAGCCCTAGAAGCAAAATTATTACTGGATCAAGGAATACTATCATTTTTAAATCCTTGACATATCGTGGTAACTTCATTTCCTGAGGCTTATTGTTCCAAATCTATTTAGGAACTATTGACAACTTCTGCAACATTCAGTCAGTCTCATTTAGGGTATATATATATATCTTATATATCTTTTTCTCTCCATTTATACAAATCTTATTTTTAGGGGCGCCTGGGTGGCTCAGTTGGTTAAGCAACTGCCTTCGGCTCAGGTCATGATCCCAGAGATCCGGGATTGAGTCCCACATCGGGCTCCCTGCTCAGCGGGAAGCCTGCTTCTCCCTCTCTCACTCCCCCTGCTTGTGTTCCCTCTCTGGCTGTGTTTCTCTCTATCAAATAAATAAAATCTTTAAAAAAATCTTATTTTTATAATCACTGAATATAATTTTATAATTTTCCTGATATATGATCTTCATAATCTTTTTTTTCTATTTCTTTTTTTCTTTTCCTTTTTTTTTGGACAGGGAGAGGCTGGATGGAGAGAGGGACAGAGGAAGAGGGAGAGAGAGGCTCTTAAGCAGGCTCCACGCTCAGAACCGAGCCTGACACGGGGCTTTATCTCATGATCCTGAGATCATGACCTGAGCCGAAATCAAAAGTTGGACACTTAACCACCTGAGCCATCCAGATGCCCCTCATCTTCATAATCACTTTAAATACGTTGTATATGTATATGTGTGTGAATATGCACACACACATATGTGTAAAGTCATCATTATTATGAATCCAAAGTCTTCTCCACCATATTTTTATTACCAGAAATTGCTGGCATATAGGAAATCTAATAGAGTTGGTGATTGCTTTCTTATCTGACTGCTGTATTGATTTTCCAATTATAAATGTACACAGTCTTATCATATGTAAATAATTATGTATTTTTTCTTTTCTATGATTATGCTTCTTATTTGTTTCACATCTCACATTAATTGCTAGAATTTTCAGGGGTGCCTGGGTGGCTCAGTTGGCTGGGTGTATGCCTTAGGCTCAGATCATGATCTCAGGGTCCTGGGATGAAGCCCCACATCAGGCTTCCTGCTCAGCAGGGACCCTGTTTCTCTCTCTCCTCCCTGCTGGTACTCTCTTGTCACTATCTCTGTCTTTGTTTCTCTCTCTCAAATAAATAAATAAAGTCTTTTTTTTAAATAAATAAACTATTTATTTATTTATTTTAAAGATTTTATTCATTCGACAGAGAGAAACACAGCGAGAGAGGGAACACAAGCAGGGGGAGTGAGAGAGGGAGAAGCAGGCTTCCCACCAAGCAGCGAGCCTGATGTGGGACTCAATCCCGGGTCTCCAGGATCAGGACCTGAGACGAAGGCAGTTGCTTAACCAACTGAGCCACCCAGGTGCCCCTGTTACCATGATCTTTAATCAGATTAAATACATCAGTAATGTGGACAAGACTTGTCATTTGGATACATTTTAATTTCTGAATGTAGGACAACATTTTAGATGTTCCTTTAGTAAAAAACCATATGCTCTATATGTTGAAATCCTATCAGTCAGTTAAATATAACAATATATTTGTTACTGTAAGAGTATAACATTACAATGATTAATGATGATTCTGAAAAGTAGGTAAAGGTGTCCAAAATATACATATTAAGTGAAAAAGGATGTTATATTAGTAAAATTTTAAATATATGATATGAGACCATTATTGTCAAATGTATGAATATAATATTAGTATCTGGAGAGATAAAAATCATTGCTTCTCTGCCTTTTGGCTAAGGTCAAGTGTGGAGGGATAAAAATCAGAAGACTGTATTTTTGTACAGTAATCATCCCTGGCAATGAGGTGCTAGGACATTTTTACTTCTACTTAATATATTTATATGATGGTTGAGTTTTCATTAATCCATACATTATTTTTTATAAGAAAAGACTACATATATTTAAAATATAAACAAAGCTGAAGATATACAAGTTAGCAATCTGATAAACTATATGATGATCTTCCTTTTCTTGGAAGATTCTGTGACCCATTTACCTAGGATTTTTATTTCCTCACACTTTTCTTGCTGGTCTTTCAACCACTTTGCAAATCATTATGCTTATACAAGGAAAGAAAAACTAGTCAATTATACCACATTTTATCAGCTATGATGAAGAAATAGACAAAAGTGATGCAATTGATTCATGTAAATTGTTCAATCTTAAATGGTATGTTCTAATTGGGTCCTTTTGTGCTTTATCAAGGAACTCAATTTAAAGATTTTATTTATTTGACAGAGGGAGCGATCACAAGTAGACAGAGAGGCAGAGAGAGAGGAGGAAGCAGGCTCCCTGCCGAGCAAAGAGCCCGATGTGGGCCTCGATCCCAGGATCCTGAGATCATGACCTGAGCTGAAGGCAGAGGCTTTACCCACTGAGCCACCCAGGAGCCCAAGGAACTTAATTTAGCCAAATAGAGTGTTACTTTAATACATGGGAGAGGGGTGAGCGTTAGTGGAGGAATCTGAGACTTAGTGATGGAATGACTGTTCAGTCAGCACTCAGAGGATTTGGACCTGGACAAACAACAGGACCCAGAAGGCATGGTACTGGCAACTCAGTGTCTCCTCTCTTGCTGTATATGGCTTTTCTTTTTCAGAGTATCTTTGCCTATCTCTGAATTTTTGCTCTATTTTCCTCCTGCTTCCCATTGGCCTATTCCCTCTTTCTCTACAGTTTATATCCATTCTCTTCACACTTATTTTCTCAGAAACCTTACTCTGTTCAACTCCTCTCTCTCCTGCATCCTCAACCTTTTTCTTTCTATTGGATTTTATCCACAGGTATATAAATATGCTTCTCCCATCTTAAAAACCAAAACAAGCAAACCAAACAAGGCAAAAAATGAAACCTAACCAAACCAAAACAAAACAGCAAACCTATCTTGAACTGAAATCTTCCTTAAGCAACCATGCATCTTTCTGGGCCCTTTCTCAAAGGTTTTGAAAGAGAAGTTCAAATATGCTGCCTCCACCTCCCTCTCACTGGCTCCTTGCTGGGTCTCCCCTTATGTTGTTAATGAAACTGCTCTACTTAAGATCCCATTTCTGTTCCAGTCTCACCCTAAACTCTTAGCCACATTCATTCAACATAATTGATTTCTTCCCCTTCCCTAAATACCCTCCTCTCTTTTCCAAAACCTTACACTGTCTTGTTTTTTCGTCTACCATTCTGGCCATTCCATCTCATTCTTTCTTCACAGGCTGCTCTGTCTTTATTCATTCTCTATAAGTTGAGCTTTACCAGGACTTAAAGCTTAGACTTCCTGTCCTGGTTCTCTTCCTACTCTTCTACCTCAGTGATTGTATCCATTAACATGGTTTTAAATACCTTTTCTTTTTTAAAGATTTTATTTATTTATTTTAGAGAGAGAGCACACACTCAAGCAGGGAGAGGAACAGAGGGAGAGGGGGAGATTATCTCTAGCAGACTCCATGCTGAGCACAGAGCCCAACAGGGTGCTTAATCCCAGGACCCTGGGATCATGAAATGGAGAGTTGTTTGCTTAACCGACTGTACCACCCAGCGGCCCCTAAATATTTTTATAACAAGATAACTGGAAATGCAAGTGGATTGTTCTAGATTAATGAGATCAGATAGAACTTTATGTAGTGATGGAAACATTTGTATCAATGGTATCCAACCATAGTCACTAGCCACTGGTGGCTATTGAGTACTTGATAGTGAACTAGTGTGACTAAGGAACTGAATTTTAGATTTTATTCAGTTTTAATTAATTTAAGTTGAATAGCCACATGTGGCTAGTGGCTTTGCTATTAGACAGTTTGGTTCTAGATTAAAAGAAACAGAAGATGGGTGCCTGGCTAATTCAGTTGATTGAGTATGTGACTCTTGATCGCAGGGTATGAGGTCAAGCCTCACGTTGGGTGTAGAAATTACTTTAAGCATTAAATGCTATTAAATAGTAGTAACTTTTGTGAATTACTGGTAATTGTGTAATTAATTATATTAGTAATAATTGTGTGAATTTGGTTAAATGTAGTGAAAAACAGATGCAATGGTGCTTTGTGGTTTCAGCTTAGTCTCTGCCTCCCTTGGTCTGCATCTAGATGTTTTTCCCAACTGTTAATCCTGCTGACCAACAGTAACTCTAGGCCTGCCACCAGCCACAGAACAGCCTTCCCTACAGCTCTATACTTGTTCTCCTTCTTGGTCCCAGATTCCCCTACAAGGTCTCCCTTATTCATCCAGGTTTCAGGAGGGCTGGCTCATGAGTCAGCTCTCATTCTCCAATTTTCCAATTTTGAACCATTGATTTCTTAGCTTATCCCACCATAGTAACTCTTATTCCTATAATAAACTCATTTTGTAATAGTCATAGTGGTTCTGCTTCCCTGAGTCCTAACTGACACACTCCTAAAATCTTATTCTCTCAGAATTCCTCACCTCAATAAGTAACATAAATATCCATCAATTTCCAACTTAACTCCCAACTCTCAGTCCAATACTGAGTCCTTGGCAAACTTAGGTTCAAAATACATTGTTGAATATGTCCACCTCTTTCTCTTTCCTGGGCAATACCCTTGCCCAAGTTACTTTATCCTTTACATGGTTCCATCTCCATCATCAACCCCCAATATCAATTCTGTTTCTAAATACCAATTTTAAACACACGAAAAATTTCAGTGGCTTCCCATTGCACTTACTCACACAGTTCTGTGTAATTTGGTTCCACTCCTTCCGACTTCTCCAAACTCATCTTGAGCTACTATCTCCCTTACCATATACACTCCAGCTACAACAGCTTCCTTTCAGTAAAGACCAAGCTCTTTCTCCTCTCAGTGTTTTTACATATACTATTCTGCTTGAAATGTTCTTCCAGCTCCCCTTTATTCCTTACTTTCCTTGGTTTACTCTTTCAGGACTTAGTTTATACATCACTTTGTTTGAAAGGTCTTCCTTGACCAGCCTAAGTAGGTCCTCCCTATTCTGTAACACCATATTATGTTAATTTCTTCTTTGCATTTACCAAATTTTATAAATGTTTTGTTTGTTTGTTTGTTTGTTTTCCTCACTTAGCGGTGGTTTCCATGAAGGCAAGAGGCATTTTCTGCTTTATTCACCTAGTGCTTAATTCAGTGCCTAGCACATAACTGGTACTCAGAATGTGTGGAATGATGATGTAGTGAGTGGATGCCTCCAGCTTCTTATTTATGGTTTCTCTTTTCTTATAATTTTAGTTTGACATGATTTCTCATAGCTCAGCTCTAACTCCCTCCTCACAACACTGACTCTTCCTTTGGTTTTTCTCTAAGAATGGTCTGGTGCCTCATGCTGGTTTAACTAATTCTGGCAAGGCAAGGATGAGTGGTGTTACAGAATAAAACTCCGACAGCCTAGGCTGTTCCCTTAGCAAGGGCGTTGGGTAAGGTTACCCTTGGAAAGAGCTTCAAGACTCACCATGAGGGATATGTGCAGTATAAGAATTATCACTGTATTTTTCTCTTTTGTGCCATGATTCATCATGGAAATCTGAACAAAGATTGCTTGTAGTCTGGAACTCCAATCAGAATAGAATTGGAATATTGGGTGCCTGGGTGGCTCAGTAGGTTAAAGCCTCTGCCTTCAGCTCAGGTGGTGATCTCAGTGTCCTGGGATGGAGGCCTGCTTAGGGGCTCTCTGCTCAGCAGGGAACCTGCTTCCTCCTCTCTCTCTGCCTGCCTCTCTGCCTGCTTGTGACCTCTCTCTGGGTCAAATAAATAAATAAAATCTTTTTAAAAGAACACATTAACATTTTTAATTAGTAGAATTTATTTGTAAGAGCATTTTTAGGCTTAAGGAAAATGAGCAGAAAATACAGTTTCCATATACCCCCTCCCCAGTCCTCCTCTACCCCAATATTAACATTGTGTGATCGTTGGTACATTTGTTACCATTGATGAACCAATACTGATACATTATTATTAACTAAATTCCACAGTTAACATTAATGTTCACCTTTTATGCAGAACATTCTGAGTTTTTAAAAAATACTTTATTTATTTGACACAGAGAAACAGAGCTAGAGAGGGAACACAAGCAGAGGGAGTGCAAGAAGGAGAAGCAGGCTTCCTGCCGAACAGGGAGCCTGATGTGGGGCTTGAACCCAGGACTCCAGGATCATGACCTGAGCTGAAGGCCAGATGCTTAATGACTGAGCCATTCAGGCACTCCCATTCTATGAGTTTTGACAAATGTATAATGACCTGTACCTACCGTTAGAGTATCATACAGAATAGTTTCAGTGCCATAAAAAATCCTTGTATTCCACCTATTTTTGAATCCCTCCCTCCTTCTGAACTCTTGACAACTGATCTTTTCTATAGCTTTGCCTTTTCCAGAATATCATACAGTTTGCAGCCCTGTCTGATAGATTTCTTTCATTTAACAACATGCATTTAAGATCTCCCCATGCCTTTTCATGGCTTGATAGCTCATTTCTTTATAGCACAGAATAATATTCCATTATATAAATATCAGAGTTTGTTTATCCATTCACCTATTGAGAAACATCTTGATTGCTTCCAAGTTTTGGCAATATGAATAAAGTTGCTGTAAACATCATGTGCATTTTTGGAAGCATCTGGGGGCTCAGATGGTTAAGTGTCCAACTCTTGATTTCAGCTCAGGTCATGATTTCAGGGTTGTGAGCCTGAGTTGGGCTCCATCCTGAGCTCCATGCTGGGCATGGAGTCTGCCTGGGGTTCTCTCTCTCCTCTCCCTCTGCCCCTCCTCCCCTAAACAAAACAAAACAAAACATAAAACATCATGTGTGCTTTTGTTGCTGTTTTGGTATTTTATTTTGTTTTTGGTGTGTGCTTAAGTTTTCAACTCATTTGAGTAAATACCAAGGAATGCAACTGCTGAATCATATGGTAGGAGTATGTTTAATTTTATAAGAAACTACCAAACTGTCCTCCAAAGTGGCTATACCATTTTGCATTCCACACTAGTAATGATTAGAACTTCCTGTTATCCAGGGCACCTGCGGTGGCCAGCTGATTGAGCTTCTGACTCTTAATTTCAGATCAGGTCATGAACTCAGGAGTACTGGGATCAGTGCTTTGTCAGATTCCACACTTACCAAGTGTTTGTTTCTCTCCTTCTTCCTCTGCTCCTCTCCCCACTTGCACTCTCTCAAATAAATAAATCTTTAAAAATAAATAAATAAAAGTTCCTGTTGCCCTACATCCTTGTCAGCATTTAGTGTTAGTGTTTTGGATTTTGGCTATATTAAGTGTGTAGAAGTATTTCACTATTTCAATTTGCAGTTCCCTAATGATACGTGATATTGACTTATCTTTTCATATGTTTATTTGCCATCTGTATATCTTTTTTTTTAAAGATTTTATTTATTTGACACAGAGAGACACAGCGAGAGAGGGAATACAAGCAGGGGGAGTGGGAGAGGGAGAAGCAGGCTTCCTGCTGAGCAGAAGGCCAAATGCAGGGCCCAGGTGGTCCCCATCTGTATATCTTCTTTGGTGAAGTATCTATTCAGGTCCTTTGCTCATCTTTTAATTGGGGTTTTTGCTTATTCTTGGGTTTTAAGAGTTCTTTGTATATTTTGGGGTTTTTAAAAATATTTTTAAAATTTTAAATTTTGGGGGGTGCCTGGGTGGCTCAGTTATTAAGCGTCTGTTTTCCCCTCAGGTCATGATCCCAGAGTCCTGGGATCAAACCCTGTATCGGGCACCCCACTCAGTGGGGTGCCTACTTCTCCCTTTCCCACTCCCCCTGCTTGTGTTTCCTCTGTCACCATCTCTCCTGTTAAATAAATAAATAAATAATCTTAAAAATTTTTTTTAAATCTTTAATTAATTATTTAATTTTTGAGTAATCTCTACACCCAACATGGTTCTTAAACTCACAACCTCAAGAACAAGAGTCACATGCTCCACTGATTGAGCCAGCCAGGCGCCCCAGAGTCCTTCATATATTTTGGATATTAGTTTTCTAAGAGATGTGTGCTTTGCAAAGATTCTCTCCCAATCTGTGGATTTCCTTTTCATTCTCTTAGCATTGTCTTTGCAAAGCACATGTTTTAAATTTTAACACAACAGCCTTTTAATTACCATAAAGATAAGATGTCAGAGATGTAGAAAACTTCCTTTTTTTTAAAGTAAAAAAAAAAAATCCGGGACGCCTGGGTGGCTCAGTTGATTAAGCGACTGCCTTCGGCTCAGGTCATGATCCCCGAGACCTGGGATTGAGTCCCACATTGGGCTCCCTGCTTGGCGGGAGGTCTGCTTCTCCCTCTCTCAGTCCCCCTGCTTGTGTTCCCTCTCTGGCTGTGTTTCTCTCTGTCAAATAAATACAATCTTTGAAAAAAAAAATCCAATTTTTTAAAAGGGAAAAAAAATCCACTTTTTTTCTTTTTTCCCAAAAAACTACCTTGAGGGGTGCCTGGGTGGCTCAGTGGGTTAAAGCCTCTGCCTTTGGCTCAGGTCATGATCTCAGGGTCCTGGGATCCAGGCCCACATCGAGCTCTCTGCTCGTCAGGGAGCCTGCTTCCTCCTCTCTCTCTGCCTGCCTCTCTGCCTACTTGTGATCTCTCTCTCTGTCAAATAAATAAATAAAATCTTAAAAAAAAATACAACAAAAAACTACCTTGAGTACTAGGAAGATGGAACTGAATAACTTCCATTCTCTCTTGACTCCAGGTTTCTGTGATTCTGTAGAAAGAATGATGGTGTATTGTGGATTTTTCCCATATTAATTCTACAGTCCCCTCTCCATTAATATATGGTAATTAATATATGGTAATGGTATTAATACCATTAATATATGGTAATTGAAGAAAGTTTAGGAAACATCAAAAAGAAGAAAATATGATTTTTTTTCTGAAAAGTGTAGCACTAAGTGCAAGAATTTTGGATGACAAAAAAATTGAAACAGGTGTGCCTATATGTCTGCCTTACATTAACTGTAATGAAATTAACCTTTTCACTACTTCACAGATGAAAAGACAGTAATGAGGTACATGAATAATTAAGTTATTTTTTAATTTAAAAAATTTAATAAAATTTATTTATTTATTTTTAAAGATTTTATTTATTTATTTGACAGAGAGAAACACAGCTAGAGAGGGAACACAAGCAGGGGGAGTGAGAGAGGGAGAAGCAGGCTTCCCGCCGAGCAGGGAGCCCGATGTGGGGCTCGTTCCCGGGTCTCCAGGATCATGACCTGAGCTGAAAGCAGTCACTCAACCAGCTGAGTCACCCAGGCGCCCCAAAATTTATTTTTTAAAATATGGAACACTTCACAAATTGCATGTCATCCTTGCACAGGGGCCATACCAACCTTCTCTGTATCATTCCAATTTTAGTACATGTACTGCTGAAGTGAGCACAATAATTAAATTTTTAATGACACATGTTTAGGGGCACCTGGTGTCTCAGTTGATTTAGTGTCTCTTGATTTCACTCAGGTCATGATCTCAGGGTCATGAAATAGAGCCCCATGTTGGGCTCCATGCTGGACATGGGCCTCCTTAGGATTCTCTTTCCCTTTACCTGCGCCCCTCATCCTACCCATCCCCAATAAAATAAAATAAAAAATGAAATGAAATGAAATAAAATAAAATAAAATAATAAAACACATATTTATTGTAACAAGTATCACCAAAGTGTATGAAGTAAAAAATGATGGTATCCCTGCACACCATTCTTCTCTATAATTGTAGTGATTTTCTATAGAAACAAAAATCTGGGGGGCACCTGGGTGGCTCAGCCGGCAAGCCACTTCCTTCAGCCCAGGTCATGATCCCAGAGTCCCAGGATTGAGCCCCCCATTGTGCTCCATGCTCGGCTGGAAACCTGCTTCTCCCTCTCTCACTCCCCCTGCTTGTGTTCTCTCTCTAGCTCTGTTTCTCTCTGTCAAATAAATAAATAAAATCTTAAAAAAAAAAAGGAAACAAGTCTTTATATGTGTGCTTTCCTGGTTATACACATATGTATAGACCTGCAAGCTTCATGTGTCAGGGATTACTAATGTCGATTTTGATGTACATTATTGGAAGCCTAGTGCATACCATGGACCTTATTACAGAGAAGGTGCTAAACTGAATGAATAAATGTCACACTCTATGTTGTTCTGTAGGTGGCTTTTTTTTTTTTTTTTTTTTTTTAAGAATGTAACCTGAATATGTTTCCATGTTAGGGCATTGGATAGCTACTTCATTCTTTTCTTTCTTTCTTTCTTTTTTTTTTTTTTAAAGATTTTATTTATTCATCTGACAGAGAGATCACAAGTAGGCAGAGAGGCAGGCAGAGAGAGAGGAGGAAGCAGGCTCCCTGCCGAGCAGAGAGCCCTATGCGGGCCTGGATCCCAGGATGCTGAGATCATGACCTGAGCCGAAAGCAGAGGCCTTTGAGCCACCCAGGCACCTGCTACTTCATTATTTTCAATGGCTCCAAAAAAATCCATTATGTGAATGCACTATAATTTATTCAACCAGTACCCTATTACTCGATATTTAGGTTATATTTATATGTATATATATTTTTAAAATTTTATTTATTTATTTTTACACAGAGTGAAAGAGAGAATGAGTAGGGAGAGCAGCAGAGGGAGAGGGAGAAGCAGACTCCGCACTGAACAGGGAGCCAGATGTGGGGCTCAGTCCCTGGAGGCTGAGATCATGACCTGAGCCAAAGACAGACACTTAATGACTAAGCCACTCAGACACCCATAGGTTGTATGTATTTTTATGCACACACATGCATGCACATTTATGTACAGCATTACAAACAATACTGCAGTGAGCATGATAGCCAAATTATTTTGTATAAAATGTGTATCAATTTGTCTTCTTACTAACATTGATTGTGTGTTGAGTTCCCCACATCTATGCAAGCGATGATATCCGAAATTGGATATTATCAATCTTTGGTTTTTTTTCTTTTTTAAGATTTTATTTATTTATTTGACAGAAACACAGCTAGAGAGGGAACACAAGCAGGGGGAGTGAGAGAGGGAGAAGCAGGCTCCCCGCCTAGCAGGGAACCCCGTGTGAGGCTCTATCCTGGGACTCCTGGATCACGACCTCAGCAGAAGGTAGATGCTTAAGGACAGAGCCACCCAGGCGCCCCTAATCTTTGCCATTTTTTCTATTTCTTTTGTTTGGAAAAAGGGTCTTTTTTAAGGGGAATTGCAGGCTATTTTGCTTTGAAGTAAAGTAGGGATTCAAATGGGGAAGATCCTAAATGGTAAATAGGACATGTGAATATTTTTAAAGCAATGAAAGAGAAAGGATTTGAGAATTTTTAAATACGTTATAAAATGTTTGAGCCGGAAGAGATCTTAAAAATTAAGTTTCAATGCATTTGTTTCTTTTAAAATATTTTATTTATTTATTTGTTTGTTTGTTTGTTTATTTATTTTTAGAGATTTTATTTATTTGACAGAGAGAAACACAGCCAGAGAGGGAACAGAAGCAGGGGGAGTGAGAGAGGGAGAAGCAGGCTTCCCGCCGAGCAGGGAGCCTGAGCCGAAGGCAGTCACTTAACCAACTGAGCCACCCAGGCACCCCTTATTTATTTATTTGACAGAGAGAGATCACAAATAGGCAGAGAGGCAGGCAGAGAGAGGAGGAAGCAAGCTCCCTGCTGAGCAGAGAGCCCGATGTGGGACTTGATCCCAGGACCCTGAGATCATGACCGGAGCCGAAGGCAGAGGCTTAACCCTCTGAGCCACCCAGGCGCCCCTTCAATGAATTTTTTATAGATGGGAAATAGAAATTCTAAGAAGTAAAATGATTTATTCGACCACGCACTATCCACTAATAGCAAATCTGATATTAGACGAAGGTTGTTTGGGTCTCAGCTTATTATTTTTCAGTTGTCTTCAGCAAATATTTACTAAGCATCTTGTACTAAGTACTAAAGAAGATTCAGCAAGAACACATACTTATTGAGCACTTTCTTGTGCCAGATCTTTCCGATACATTTGCATCTAGCCCAGTGTATATACCACACCAAATCAATCGATCTACTACGTTGTTTTTTAGTGTGTGTGTGTTTAGTATTATTAATTATTCCTATGTTTCAGTAACGGTATAATTCTTAGAGTGAAACCTGGAATAAGTTCTGTAGATCAGTAGGAAAATTATACTATTGCTTTACTCAAACAGGTGTCAAGTGGAGAGCATGGCTGAAGCTTTTTTCTCAGGGCTGTTTAGGGTATCAGGCACTTCTCTGTATAGATCATCAGTATGTACAAACCTGAGAAATACCGGAATTGAGAGAAAGCCAGCTGAAGTTGGAACAGTGACTGAAATGCAGCTGGAGAAACTGGTCGGACAGATCAAGGATGGCTTTGTTGATCTAGCTAAGGATTTTTGCTTTTGTTCTAAGGAAATGGGAAACTAATGAGGGGTTTTAAGCAAATGCTCCACAGGGTCTTATTTGCAATTAAAAGAGGAGGGGGGGGGAGACATTTGGGTTTTAAATGCATTAGGAAAGCGGCAAGGTGAATGAGTCAGGAGGCTATAAATCATTAGTCTAGGTGGTAGCTGATGACGACTTGTTCCCTAGCTACAATATACAGAGAAGTGGAGATACATTAGGGACCTAGAATTGACAAGATTTTGGTGAACTGATACAGCAGTGAGAGGGAGAAGCTGGTGTCTGGTATTACTTTCTAGTTCCCAGCTAATGCTGCTGGATGCAAGTGGCCCCTGTTCCTTTGAGATGGGAACTCTGTGGATAAAAGATTGGGGGTAAGATTATGGGGTCAGTTTTGAAATATTTTTAAGGGCCTGCAAATCCACATAAAGGCCTAGGAGGTGATTAGACAAAGGAATTAGAGGTCAGAGAAGTAGAGATTTTAATTTGGGGATCTTGGGTATATGGTAGAAGACATTGCCTAGGTAGAAGCACTTTTATTTTTTTATTTTAAGGAACTTGATCGTTGGGAAGGTCTAAAAACGTGTTGGATGGTTCAGACCCATAATTTCACTCTTTAATTCATAGGATTACTATTTTTATTTTTGTAAACATTTGGGTTTTTCATTTATAACATTATCTACATCTGGATTACGAACTAAAATCCTTGTTGAATTAGCTGTATACCACAGCAGATACATGTTTAATAGTAAGGGATTTTTAGGTAGTGGAAACGTCCGATCTCTTGTTGAACAGATTGGCTAGGTAGTACTTGGGTGAAGTATTTCGTATTTTGATCCAGCTACCTCTGGAAAATAATCTGGCATTTTATGTGCTTAAGCTCTTTCAAGAACACTCATCGAACTTCCTCGAACCACTGATTTGTTGTCACATCATAGAGCTTATTTCGGGAACCAGAGAGCTCTTAAAAATAAGCTTGTTTTTTTTAATCAAAAGGACACTATTACATTGCAGCTGAATTGGATAAAATTAGTGTCCAAACCGCTATTGAAATTCTAATGCCTTTGTCTTGTCTTTTTTATACCTAGTAAATGGCTACAAAGGAAATATCACTTCACGTAAGATTTAGGTGCCAAGATTTTTAAAAAAAGAAACATATGTTCCTCACAATTGCCCTAACCACGCAGCTTTTGTGCTGCTTCAAGTTGCTCAAACTGTGCTATGAGGAAGCCCTTAAACTGCTTAAAAGGCCTGAGAGTGAAACAGACTATTGCACAACTCTTCACCACCCGGCGGTTTCGCTTCCAAATCTGGCCTTCGTATTATCCCAACGCCGGAGTCGCCTATGGCTCCACTGGAGCCAGCCCGGTTCCCCCTCAAAAGCAGCCAGGGTTTCCTCGGCCGAACCATGGGCGCCCCTCCCTCCGCCTAAGGTTTTCACGAAAGTGAAGCCGCGCGGGCCCGGGGCCCCCGGAGGTCCCATTGTCCGGCGGGGGAGACCTGTTCTCCCCAGAGCGACTCCCGCACTCAAGTCTCACCGTCTAGGTTATCCAAAGGTCTATGGGTCTCCGCGCCACTCCCCTCCCCCCGCCGCCCCATTGTCTGCCTCGCCCCGCCCCGGGGGACACGTGCGCCTGCAGCTTCCCGAGCGAGAAGAGCGCGGGGCGGCGGCGTGGACCCCGCCGGGAACGGCTACGCGGCCGCGGCGCCGGGGGTGGGGGCCGGGCGCGCACGGACTGGTGGTTGCCCTCCGGAAGGTGCGATAGCATTCCGCGCCCCCCGCCCCGCCGGCACGGGACGGGGCGGGGGGTGGGGCAGGCGGCCGCTTGGTGGGGTTGGCTTGCCCATGGTGCTGCGGTGGGGGTGGGGTGGGGCCGGGTAGGGAGATGCCTGTCTCCTGACAAAGGAGAACGAGTGGGACACGCTGAGCCGGCCCGCCCCGCACGAAAGAGAGAGGGAGGGGGAGTGCCGGGAGGGGGAAGGGGCGGGCCTTTCATTCACTGTCGGCCCCTCCGTCGCTGCCGGAGCGGAAGGGCGGGGTCTCGCGCCCCCCTCCCCAGGGAGGTGAGGAGCAAGGGAGGTGGCGGGGCGTGGGGGCGGAGCCCGCGGGCGCGCGTCCTGAGGCGTAGGCTACGTCGTCACGTCAGCGCGGGAGAGAGAAAGAGAGGAGCTGACTCGGCTGGGACTGGGGGACGGAGTCGGGAGAGCGAGCGAGGGAGGGTGTGAACGAGCCTTCGAGTGAGGAGGGGAAAGGCGGCCACTCGTGCCTGAGCGGCCGCAGACGACACTGGGAGTAGTGGAGGAAAGGAGCAGCGACGGGAAGAAGAAGGGCCGAGAAAGGAGACGGACGGAGGCTGGTGGCGGTGGTAGGGGGAGAAGGAGGAGCTGGAGGGCAGGGGCAGAGAGAGTGAGTGAGAGAAGCAGACGCGCCGGGGAGG